>JACEVL010000084.1:0-307500 GCA_020284085.1 Aporrectodea caliginosa
AGCTGATTTTATTCATGATTTTATGAGAAAATGACTTTTCTGATTCTGACTAGCCTAACAATCTTGCAATGTATACGTATATAATTTGTAATGAGTATATGGTGCCCCTCAGTGCTCAATGGGGCGCCAAAATAATGTCTGACAACTAGTTTGTAACTAGCCTATTGAGGTTTTGGGGCGCCAAAATTAAGATTTATAAATTTATTTGGGATAAATTAGTTTAAATATCATCAAAATCAAGACTAAAATTATTATTAATTCTAACCCTCATTTTGGCGCCCCCTTCCTCTGGCGCCCGGGGACACATGTACCCCCTGAGCCCCCCTATAGCTACGCCTCTGCATACAACGGAGCCTGAGAGTGTGCTTACAGCGGATGACCTCAACATCCATTATGCAGCCGTGTCAACTGACAGATGTTACACCACCCCTGCGTTCCGGGACACGGTGTGGGACAACCAACCAATATTCACTGAGTACAGAGTGTTCCAAATTCTGGACCGCCTGCGCCACACTGCTGATGGTGCAGACCGACTGCCTGCATGGTACCTGCGCCTGACAGCACCTGTATACTCTTGCGTCTTATCCCACCTTGTCAACCTCTCTCTCCTCCTCCTCTCACGTGCCGGCTCAGTGGAAAACGGCGATCATCCACCCGGTGGCCAAGGTGACACAACCGGTTGTTCCAACGGACTTCAGACCGATTTCTGTCACTCCCGTTCTCTCAAGGCTGGTTGAGAGAGAACTAGTACACCGGTTCTTGTATCCAACATTTACAGAACCACCAATGGATATCCTCCTGGCAGAACAATACGCCTTCTGACCAACAGGTTCAACTACAGCAGCTCTGATCTCTATCCTCCACCACGTCACGTTGCTTCTCAAGACCAACAAATATGTGACTCTAATATCGCTTGATTTTTCGAAGGCTTTTGATGCGGTCCGTCATTCAACTCTGGCGGACAAGCTATCAAGACTGGATATCCCCGACTGCATATACAATTGGTTAGTTGAATTCCTCAGAGAACGACGGCATACAACGAAGTTTCAAGGTCGGTTGTCTGAGCTAGCATCAATCGCCGCCAGCATTGTGCAGAGGTCGGGTGTTGGTCTAGGCGATTTCGTTGTGAATTCCTCGGACCTCCAACCAGTACATTCGGAGAATCTTATAATCAAGTTTGCCGATGATTCGTACCTGTTGGTTGGATCTAAGATGAGGGATACTGTCCAGGAGGAGCTGGAATCAGTGAAGAGCTGGGCAGAAGTGAACAACCTTCAGTTGAACAAAGGAAAGTCTCGAGAGATGATCATCCATCGACGCGCTAACGTGGAACCACCAGCGCCACTTAGTGGCGTCACAAGAGTGACTACGATGAAGATCCTTGGCGTCACAATTCGATCAGATCTCAGAGCTACCTCTCACGTCGATGAGATCTTGGCCTCTTGCTCGGGCTTCCTCCATGCACTACGGACCCTAAGATCACACGGCCTATCCTCTGAGGCCCTGCAGGTTGTAACTGATGCCACCACTATCTCTCGTTTGATGTATGCTGTCCCAGCCTGGTGGGGATACGCATCAGCCGAGGATAGAAGCAGAATCGAGCAGTTTCTTATAAGAACAAGGCGAATTGGTTATCTCCGGATGGATTCGCCGTCTGCGGACGAGATGGCAAGGACGGCCGATAATCGGCTGTTGTCGGCGGTTATATGGAACGAAGCCCACGTCCTGCGGAGACTATTTCCACCAACATTCAAACGCCATTATAGTCTAAGGCCGCGCCGTCATGACTTCATTTTACCAACAAAGGATGATAAAAACTTTATTCCAAGAGCCCTTTATCAAAACATAACTCGAGAACTTAACCCTGTAATCGGTGATCCTAATGCCTAGGCCTTTTCAACCTCTTTTTCTTTTCTTATATTAATGCATTTAACCTGTATGTACTGAGCTGCGGTTTGCCAGCTTGATTGGTTCTAATAAACGAAGAGATATATATATATATATATATATATATATGTAAATGTCCATATATATATATATATACTGTAAAAAATTAATACTGTGTTCTGACCAGTTACCGTGAGTTACGACTAACAAGGTTAAAACATTACCCAGCTAACATAGACGGGTCAATATATGGTTTAACCCTAAAAATTGATACAAAAGGTTTCTCAACGGAATCTGGTACTATTTTTAATGCTTATTAACATAGTAAAAGTCTCCTTTAATCTGACCATCGGAAAAAGGTCATTTTCATGATGGCGTTCAAGATGGCTGCCTGGAACTAAAATTGTATATATCTCAGCCTAGGGTTAGGTGGGTTTTTTGGTAGATTGATCCGACTAACAATTTAACAAAACACCTATACTAGCTGCAGATTAAGTGCTTTCTCAGCACTGGCGACAAGGCAGCTAAGCTGTTAATAATTGTATCACTAGGCATATTAAGGTAGGAGCATCTACTGAAAGCATAGATTCCATATAATATTATTTTGGTACAAATCGACAGTAAACATTACAACATTACAACAAAGGACAATTATTACCCAAAAAATGTTTGCACCTTACGCATAGACTCACACTGTCACACAACTGTTTATAAAATACAATGAAGTAAGTAATGTATTCTTGTCGAGAAACTGAGTTTTGAATAAACTCATCACAGAGTATGCACAATATAGGCCTATTCAAAAGGAAACTGAAGGAGCAGATTAGCCAAATTTGCCCACAACATTATTCATGAATTCCTCTATTTTCTTGCATATTAAGAATGATAAACATGTGCACTGCCGTTCGTTGACGTCCGCGAACTAGTGCTCTCAGCGCAAGTAGACTAGCTGGACCGATATGCAATGAACTGCAGTGGATAGCATAATTAGGCTACTTAAATGGCTAGTAGGCTTATACGAGTAAAATATGCTAGCTAAACATAATAAGTAAGTAAGTAAGTAAGTAAGTAAGTAAGTAGACTTTATTTGCATCTGACAAGCGCTCATGCATAACATTGTATATAGCGATTACATACATTTTATAAATAAACTATAACATCTGCAGATTTTAAAGTCACACGTGCACAACTAAATATAACAGCTAGCCTACTAAAGATATATCGATTAAGAAAACTACTTTTAAACAGTTTAGATGTAACATATAGCAGCATGAAGTGATTTACTCTGTTACGAAGAGTCTGGCAAGAACTGATGAATGCAGATGCCAAAAACTGAGATTTATGGAAGGTTACATAATCTGCTCAGACAAATGGCTCTTCTGCATTATGGATCTTATCACATAATATATTATTTGACATCTACGAGAGTTTGTCAAGGTTGTATTAATGTGCGCAGTATCATGGGAGGTGAGAAATACGTGATTCTTGAAATGACTATCGCTTGAAAAATGGCGTTCAGCTTCGAGATATGTAGTGTGTAGATCAAATGGCGTTCAGCTTCGAGATATGTAGTGTGTAGATCCTGCTGTCTTAGAAGAAAGTATCGTTAGTTTATTAGACTAATGTAATTATTATGGTTGAAAAAGAAAGGTTAGACTGTAGGATGATTCCAATCAGCTTGACACTTAGTCTATCCAGCTACTCAATACCTGGTAGCGACCAGACAGTTCTCTAAAGTACGCTCGATACCAGGCCTTTTGAACATTTTTATACAATAAAATTTTACCGACTGTGATTACAGCAGAAGAACTTAATTCTCATTATGCTAAAACATCAACTGATGCTGAATACATTAATACTCCTCTTCGCCAGACCGCCGAGCCAGGATATTCTCTTCTCTCCGAAATGAATGTCTTCTATCTTCTGGACCGACTTCATGCCACTGCTGAGGGTTCTGATGCCCTCCCTGCCTGGTTTCTTCGACTTCTTGCACCCATCATTGCGTCCATCCTCACTCACTTGATCAACAGTTCTCTATCAACTTCACATGTGCCAAACCAGTGGAAAATTGCTGTCATTCATCCAATTCCTAAAGTACCAGATCCTGCTTCTCCATCTGATTATCGTCCGATATCCGTGGTGCCTATCCTTTCACGTCTTGTTGAACGAGTAATCGTTCGCACATATATCTACCCTGCGTTCGAAATACCACCTACAGCAGAGAATCTAGCTGATCAATATGGATTCCGACCTACAGGATCAACCACTGCTGCCATCATCGCCCTCTTATATCACATTACTACCCTCTTACAGGAACATGAATTTGTCATCATGGTCTCAGTGGACTTCTCCAAAGCATTTGACACTATTCGTCATCACTCTTTGTTGGAAAAGCTTGGATCTATTCACATTCCGGATCACATTTTCAATTGGCTTTCAAACTATTTTCATGACCGCAAGCATATCACCAAATTTCAAGGAGAAGTCTCGTCCATTGCATCCATAAATGCTAGTGTTGTTCAGGGATCGGGGGTTGGACCTGGAACCTACGTAGTTGGGTCGTCTGACCTTCATCCTAAAAACAGCTTTAATATTCTTGTCAAATATGCTGACGATACCTATTTATTAGTAGGATCATCTAATATTGGAACAGCTGCCGAAGAATATGATCATGTGGCATCCTGGGCAAAAACTAATAATTTGAAGTTAAATCCATCTAAGACTCGTGAAATAATTTTCTCTAAAAGGGGTTTTAAAGGGTCATCTATACCTATTGTTATCCAAGGTGCTGAAAGGGTTGACACTATTAGAGTGCTAGGGATTACCCTAAGTTCTGACTTGCGCATGACAAAGCATACTGAAAAAGTCCTTACCTCAAGTTCTACTTCTTTATACGCCCTCCGTGTTTTGAGAGATCACGGCATGTCTACTTACGCGTTGCACGATGTTGCTATGGCAACCACTGTGGCACACCTAATGTATGCCTCCCCTGCCTGGTGGGGTTATGCCAGTGAGACTGATAGGAACAAATTACAAAGTATGCTAAATAGGATGAAACGTAGAGGTTTCCTCTTATCTACTACCCCTAGCGTTGTAGATATGTCCCAAACTGCTGATTCTGGCTTATTTCGGGCTATTTGTGGGGATTCATGTCATGTTCTCCGAGGAATCTTCCCACCTACACAGCAAATCAAATATAACTTACGTCCTAGAATTCACAACTTTAATCTCCCAATCAATGATAAATGTAATTACATACCACGTATCTTGTTTAAAGATACATATTAATTAATTGTCCTATAATTATAATTACTTGTATATTTGTCTAGAATTATTAACGTTAGCCTGACTGTTTTAGCTAATTGTGTTACTTGTAACCTGTTGCGTTTTGTCAACTGGATTATTTTGAAATTAAACGAATATTGATTGAATAATGACGTAGGAATACATATGAATACGTCTATTGAACACATGACAATAAAATTACGGCGCAATAGAAGTTGGATGACAATCAATTACGGCGCAATAGAAGTTGGATGAGATTAGGCACCATGCTGACGGCCTTTTGAACATTTTTATACAATAATGACGTAGGAATACATATGAATACGTCTATTGAACACATGACAATAAAATTACGGCGCAATAGAAGTTGGATGACAATCAATTACGGCGCAATAGAAGTTGGATGAGATTAGGCACCATGCTGACTGCTGACGGGTGAATATTATTTCCGACGCTAAAACCCGGTTTTACCAATCAGTTTATTTATAGCTTTGATCTTATAAAATTAAAATTTTAATAACATTTTTTTGTCAAGATCGATATGAAGCGTTAGAAATTTATCGGATGCTCAAAATTGTAAGAAAACACAGGAAACAGAGGTTAGTATCGAAATACAAAGAGGATGGCTATCCAACAGTTTGAACAACACTGAAGCTGCTTCAGCTGTTAATGTTAGTGCCCAGTCATTATAAGCTAGTAATTCGAGGACCCTGGAGTGCGGATCAGAGGGCGCCAAATGTATGCTTTGCCTGGGGCGCCATGTGGGCTAGGGCCGGCCCGAACCCAGGCACGTTATTATTATTATTATTATTATTATTATTATTATTATTATTATTATTATTATTATTATTATTATTATTATTATTATTATTATTATTATTATTATTATTAATTTTCGTTTAATCACTAAACCGTTTGACAGACCGCAACAGGGTACACAGTAGTACAGTTATGCCGTAAGGAAGATAGACATTGTGAGTTTGTTTGATATAGAACGGCTCAGATTCACATTTCGGTGTGACCTTTCGCGCGTTACAAATTTATTTAATAGGCTAATAATAATTATGTGTTTGTATAAATGGACGAAATTTCTTTTGTCCTTAGTTGGTAAATCAAAGTCATGCTCTCTCTCTCTCTCTCTCTCTCTCTCTCTCTCTCTCTCTCTCTCTCTCTCTCTCTCTTGGTCTGTCCGTCCCCTCTCTCTCTGTCTCTCGCTGCCCCTGTCTGTCTCTTTGTCTGTGTCTCCGTCTGTATCTCTGTCTTTCTCTCTGTCTGTATCTGTGACTCTCTGGCTGTGTCTGTCTGTCTGTTTCTCTCTCTCTCGCTCTCGCTCTCTCTGTCTGTCTGTCTGTCTGTGTGTGTCTCTCTCTGTCTCTGTCTGTCTCTTCTCTGTCTCTCTCTCTCTGTCTCTCTGTCTGTCTGTCTGTCTGTCTGTCTGTCTCTGTCTGTCTGTCTCTGTCTGTCTCTGTCTCTGGCTCTGGCTCTGTCTCTTCTGTCTCTTCTGTCTCTGTCTCTGTCTCGCTCTCGGTCTCTCTCTCTCTCTCTCTCTTTTCTGTCTCTGTCTCGCTCTCGGTATCTCTCTCTTTCATGATAGATCTGTAAGGCGTCAATTTGCAGGGCTTGGTAACGGCAGAGGTCAGTGACCCAGACGGCTTTGTAGCTGCCCCAACGTAATGGCCTCCTCCCACTCCGCCCCAACCGCAGCGGCCATGGCAGCTGTCTGTTCAAAGTTCTTCAGTCAGACGATAGCCACGTACTCCGCCGTCCGTTTAAGACAACTCGACAAAGTAGCAGATATGGGCTTATGCACCTTACGATTTATTCCTACCGTCAAAAGACGACAGGAACTTTATATCCAAAGTCATGTACAAAACATGTAATGAGCCCAATCTCTCTGTCTCTCTCTGTCTCTCCCTGTCTCTGTCTCTCTTTGTCTCTGTCTCTCTATCTGTCTCTCGCTGTCTCTCGCTGTCTCTCTGTCTCTCTCCTCCGTGTTTTTCTCACTGTCTTTGTATTAAAGGAGAAAGTCAGGTATTAAAAAGGAGTCTTTGGAAAGCTGATATTAGCATAAAATTAACTTGAATATTCATCGTCTAACCCAGTGATGTCAAGGAGCAGGCCCCGTGACCCACCGATGATTTTTTCTGGCCCGCGGCGCTTTGCCTAAAAACTACAAAATTTGAGAATAAAGTTCGAATTTGTAAATTTTTTACAATCAATACCAAATACATAATTAAAGGGAGCGCTACTGAATGGCCGCTGCCGCTATATAAATTAATAAATGCAATACAATACATGGCTTACCGTATATGAGCACAGGGACCAACTGTAGCCCAGTCTCCAAAATAGAAATGATTGGAATATTTTTACCTCTTCAATCTAGGCCCTATATTTGGCCGCCCCCGAATCGGTTACATGGAGGCAAGGCTATTTTAAAACACAGGTGTTGGGAGTGGCCTTCGAACAGCCATCCCGCCATTACGCTATCATCTCATCTTCACGTGCACTTACATGGCAAAGATATTATCATATGATTTCATACAGCATTCGAAATAAAACTTTAGCTGTGGGCTTCGTAACTTGCGCAAGGGCATTGCGAGGGCTTTGAACACATGAACGAAGCTAAGAATCATGCCGAAGCATTAAACATCGTTTTCGACTCGGCTCAATATGCAACGAAGGTGACAGACATACTTGATGCATTTAGAAAACGCTTCTCAGCATTTAGACAGAGGGCCAATTTAAGCTGTTCAGCAATCCATTTGGAATCAATTCTGCGACTGTGATCCAATTTGGTACAAATGGAGTTGGTTGATTTGCAGTGTAACACAGCGTTGAGAACCAAATTCCCAAGTACAGAAGTGCAGGTGTTTTATCAGCAACTGCCCAGATAAAGTTTTCCTCATTTACGAACATACGCTGCTCCAATGCTGTGTTTGTTTGCCAGCTAACACCTATGCGAGCAAGGATATTCAAATAGGCCTATGACGCTTGTTAAGACAAGACATAGAACACGGCTGACTGACTAAAATCTATATGCAAATCTCAGAGAAGGGCTAGCTGTAGATAAGTAGCGTGACATCTCTCCTCTCGTCAAAAGAAAACAGTGTCAAGTTTCCAGTGCAACTATTGCTAATCAGTAATTTTTTCCTTGATGTACGCTGCAAGACATTTTATTCAAATTTATCTAATTAATTTTTTATTGCGAACCTACTATGCGTTGGACAGGGACTTGTTTTAATTTTTAAATAGCAGAATAAGATAAATTTAATCAATCAATCAATCAATCATCATTTATTGTTAACCTTTGAACAGTGCATTTACAGTTATACAGTTTTCATTTGAAGGGTAACAAGGAGGCCCTGAAGGGATGAGTATCCCGCTAAATTAGGGTCACCTATGTACCAGATATATACATCTAGAGGCAGTTGCGATTGTTATCTAGTTCAAGATATCTCGTGGGCTAACCGCCCTATACCGGTGGTTGGTTAGAGAACAGTTTAGGAAAATAGATCATTATTTTGTTTACCATAGTTAGCATTATCCATAGGAGCTTAACTAATAACTTAACTAACAACTTAACTAAATAAGATCAGTTGGGTTACTTATTAGGTGGGTGCGTAGCATCTTTTTAAACATAATACTAACAACTCTATACTAGCAACCCGTCCAAGACTAAATTCATCTGGTTAGGCACTCGGAAACAGGTTGCTAAACTTGACTTTACTACTCTTACGTCTGAATTCCCTCATTATGCCTTTTCAACCACGGTTCGTGACCTCGGCGTCCAGCTGGACCAAGAGCTCACTTTTACTCCACATCTTCATCGTCTTGCTCGGGACTGCTATTACCAGCTGCGCCAGCTTCGTACTGTTACTCTCTCGCTTACGTCTGCTGCTAAACTTACTCTAGTGCATTCCTTCATCACAGCTCGTCTTGACTATGGTCTTCCTCTAGAGCTGCGTCTACACCCTGGGAGTCTGCCTGAAACTTTCCTTACTAAACTCAAAACTGTTCTTTTTGGGCGCGTTGGAGTCGGGAGCGCCTCTGAGTAGTTTCCTTGAAGGGGCGCTATATAAATTCCCGAATGAATGAATATACAGATTGGTTGCTTGGCATATTTCAGTGGGAATCTTATTCCATACGGAGGGACCTATATGCTTGGCTGAGAATTTACGTGAGTTTGAAAATGCAAGCGCTGGGCGATAGTTGCTCGAGCTCCTGGTGTAGTGGGTGTGAATATCTGACCCACCCTGAAAGTAATCATTAAAGTTAGAGGGCAGGAGTTTATGAGTAAAGCCAAACATAAAAGTACCTATTTGTAGAGTTTTTAGTTGATGTAAATTGAATAAATTGAGTTCCGTGAATAAGTCTTTACTGTATAATTTTGTGTAATCTATGGCATTAAGTCATTGATGACTCATGTATAGTCTGTCTCTCAGCTAGAATACATTGACCTTAGGCTTAATGAGTTTTAAGTGATAATGAAGACCATTATTAACATTTTATAAGCCTACATAATTTGACTTGGCATGCTAAATATGCACCATTTAAGATTTAGTTTTGCAAAAATATCTAACCGAGACCCTTCCAGATGCCTACCCCACTTTGCTCAGGAACCTTCGACACCCTGACCCACCACTTGCTGGAAAGTATTGCCACTGGCCCGCCATTAAAAAAGGGTTGACACCAATTAGTGTAGATGTTTCTAATAAGTCATATAATGATTTGTTTCTTGTGGGTGCTGATAGGGTAGTGGTTAGTGCGCTGGACTATTAGTCGAGAGGTCGGGGGTTCCAAATCCCCGCCAGGGCAGAAAATTTGGTTCAACATTTCTGTTCCTCCAGAATCCCCAAGCCAACTCAGCTATAATGAGTACATCATAATGTGATGTAATGTGATGTAATGTGATGTGATGTGGTGTAACATGATGTAATGTGATGTGATGTAATGTGATGTAATGTGATGCAATGTGATGTGGTGTAATATGATGTAGTGTAATGTGATGTGATGTAATGTGGTGTACTGTGATGTATGTAATGTGGTGTATTGTGTTGTATGTAATGTGATGTGATTTAATATGATGTCACCTGTGTTATGTAATATAATATAATGTAGTGGGATGCAGTGTGATGTCATGTGATGTAAATTCAATATTTTCACATTTGCTGATGGCATACAGATCTACAGTCTGAGTTTCAACTGTCCAGCTTCGAACCTGTCACACTGTGTAGTAGGTGGTCCAAATTATAACAAGGTACTGGCCATTGGGATGAGCAAACAGCTAAAAATGCACGAAGTCATGCTAAGAAACTGCCACATGACAAATTTAGGCCTAACACGACCAGTGTTCATCGGTTAATACCTAGCATATTGCATTAATGGTGCAGTTAGATATTTATAGTATTTATAATTGTACTCATGAAGAGGTCTGAGGTAAGTTTCCTCAAGTACGATTGCTAGTCAATGAGTTGCCATGACTAGGCATCATTTGTGTTCCAGGAAAGAAAACGTTTCTTTTGTTTTCAGTGCCCTATTTGCTTTGAAGTGTTCTAGTTTGTAGAAGCATGTAAAGCCTTTTTAAATTACATAACAACTATAATTTGGTCACGTATTTAGTATAAGGATGTACATGTCAGAGATGGGTAATTAATTGATTAGATGCTAATCGATTAGCTAATTTTAGACAAACAGCTAATTCTACTTCTAATCGATTAGCAATTTTCAGCTAATTCTAATCGAAAATCGATTAGCTGATCGATTAGATGTGTGAAAATTAAGCTGAGAACGCATTCATTAAGAATGAGTTTATTAATATTGAGTTTTCAAGAATTCCTTCCTTACTTATTTATCTGAAGGAGCTAATTCAAATTCTAATCGATTAGCAGTTCTAGCTAATCGTACCCATCTCTGGTACATGTTTACATGTTAAGATGACACTCATGACTGGTCGGAACTCTATACATGTATGTGACTCTCACGGTATAGTAATTCCTTCACATGTATGCATCTTGTCATCAACATTAATTGCTGTTCTTTAATTGTTACAGTGGCATAGCTTACTGCTGGCCTGGAGGTTTTATTCTGAATGGATGGATGGAGATGGATGAGTGGATGGATGGATGGATGGATGGATGAATGGACGGATGGCTGACTGGCTGGCTGGCTGGCTGGATGGATGGACAGATATCTATCTTGGATGGATGAATGGATGGATGTGAGAAATTGGTCAACATAAATGCCTAGAAATTTAGCAGAGGTCACTTGGGGTATGGGAATTTTTTTTATGTTTATTATTCCCTTTCCAAGTGGAGTTCGTTTACGATGTGAGCTAAATAGGATGTAGTTAGTTTTCGAAATGTTTAGTGCTAATTTATTTAGCTACAAACCAGGATTCTTATTCACATGTATAAGTTCTTGATTCATCAGTTGAATTAGTTTGTCATAAGACTTATGAGAGGCAAAGATGTGTGTGTGTGTCTCATCTGCAAATAGCAGGAAATGTAAGGCGTAATGCATTCAATGAAGAGTAAAATAGTAGGGAGCCAAGGAGAGGGCGTTTGGTTACTCCATGTCTGGTAAGTCTTGTGCAGATAGGAAGCCAATTCAAGCCATTACATAGTAGGCCTATCTGTGGGTATCTATTATGTAAATAGCTATGGAACCCTTCAACATACATACATACATACATACATACATACATACATACATACATACATACATACATACATACATACATACATACATACATACATACATACATACATACATACATACATACATACATACATACATACATACATATGTGCATGCATACACACACATGCCTGCTTGAGCGCAGCAGAAGCTATGCGACGTATATATATGTATATATATATATATATAATACTTCAAATGAGGGAATGTGGAACAACTAAGAATGATATATGCGACCTACTACGGCTCAGAACTAATGACCTCAGTGACCGTGGTCGCTCAAAGTCCAAGACGCACATGAGGCCGGCTGGCCAGGCTCTTTCCCTTGTCTCATATTCCCACCGATAGCGTACGCTCAGCTATAACTCTATAGGCGCATTTAATGCATACTTTAAGAAACTTACCAGATCCAAAGGAAATTTTTTTACCAAACCTTTGCCCGTAGGCTACGTACATACACCAGGTCATTTGCAATCAGATGTGCTGGTCCGATCATATGGAAGTAACTTCCTATGGACATTCGTCCAGTATCAGGTTTACCATTGTTTAATGCTGCGAAATTTTCTAAACTTGTAATGATTACGTACTGCATAGTTATATATAAAATTATGAATACATGTATATCCATTCACCCATACACATACATCCATCTATCAACATGCATACATCCATGCATCCGTCCGCACGCATACATCCATGCATCCGTTCATCCAGGATATTAAATAATAAACATTGCAGAGAAAGCGCTTTTGTGAAATACTTTAGAAGTGCGCAATAATATATGTCTCTCTCATTCAGTCAGACAGACAGGCAAGCAGGCACAAACCGGCAAATAGACAGACAGAAAGACTGATAGTGAGATTTAACTACAGAGAGATAGGCGGAATGGCACAGCTAATTCTCTATCAGCTCTGTCTCTCTCGCTGTATCTCAACCCACGTCTCTGAAACTGAGTCTGTGTTAGTGTTCAGAGTTCAATGGCATCTTCAATCTGTTTGTCGTGCGAGGTCACTGTGAGGTCGCTGTGTAGCAGCTGCAATAGTTGAACTATGGACCACTGCTCTCTCAGACAAAAGGTCTTTGCCGACGTCCGTCGATATGATCTATGCTATCGATATCAAAAGGACGTGGGGATGGAGAATGTTCCGAGAATGGGCGCAGGTTCCAGGAATCGGCGATGTCTTTGAGCCCCGCTACGTAGGGCGGTTGATCTGAGTGCGTTCTTTGATGTTAGCCGGTCTAACTCAGACTGTACTGTATAAATAGGGCCCTCGTAGAACAGAGACTGTCACTTCAATTCGGCATTGGCAACAGACAACTGGAGACGACCGACAACAAATTGCGAGAAGTTACTTCAACATGTAAGTTTTGTCATTTTTAGTGTCGTACCTTGTTTGTATGAAACTGGATTATTCTTAGGAACAAGTAGGCTATTGACCAATGAGTCAGTCCCCTCCTGCTGAATGGAAATTTCAGATAAATTATGATTTCTAAAGGACGATAATGGTGGAGGCGGTAAGAGAAAGCAAGAACAACATAGCGAATGCTGGTTCTCCTATAAACAGTAGGCCTACCATGAATTAGATCTATAAAATAAATGTCTTGCTTCATGCGTTCTCCATTATTGTATTGTGATTTCGGTGATTCAAAGTTGTGGTAATTTATTGCAACAAGCTTTTCTACTTATTTCACAGATCGAACGAATCAAGATGAACTTTCTTCAAGCAGATCCGATGCGTCTATCAAGAAGTCAGAGAATGGTCTTGGCAGCCTTGTCAAAGAATCCGTTAAAGTTGTCACCCAGAAATGTTAACTCATCGACAGGACAGAAGAGGAAGAATTCTGACTGCGAGTGCTCTGAAGCCAAACCGTCATCGGCGCATTCGCAGCAACTGAGTGACGCATTGCATCAAACGGAGGCGCAAAAAGAATTTCCACCCAACGGAAGTAAGACACACAATGATTTATGTTAACATTTTTCTGCCTATCCATATAGCCACGTTCACTGGCCCGCAGTAGCAGTGGTGTAACGAAGTGTTTCAGCTCCCAGGGGCAAGATTAGACGAATGCGCCCCTTTTAAATTTTCTTGTTGACTTTTAATCGTTCTTGTCGTAGTTCTGTGTACCATTGCCCACCCAGTTTCTAATGGAGTGCAGGCCTACGGGAGTGCCTCTAAATATCTGAGTGGCACTATACAAATGTTCAATTACAATTAGGCTACAATTACCATTAGCCTACAATTAGAATTAGAATTTAGATCAGCAGGCGATAGCTAATTGATTAGAATTAGAATTATCTGTTTGTCTAATCAATTACCTAATCGATAAGAATCTAATCGATTAGTTACCCATCTCTGTGGTTAGTCTATCATATGCAAAAACCCACAAGTTGATCTTAAGCCGTTTTATCAGTGTTAACTATGATTAACTATGATTAGTTATAGAAGCTATTATCAATGAATGTGAAGTTAATTGATTTCAGTATAATAATAATAATAATAATAATAATAATAATAATAATAATAATAATAATAATAATAATAATAATAATAATAATAATAATAATAATAATAATACGTTTATTTAACGACGCCGTCATATCGACGATGATTGGCGTGATTTCAGAATAAAAAACCCAAGAGTATTTATAAGTATATCCTTCAGTACTCGTTTGTTGCCCCTCCCTCGGAGCTCGCGCTCCCTCCGTTCGGCTGAACATGGTCTTCTCTCTGTCCCTTTTGCTCGCGCCTCCACCAGGCAGAGCCGTGCCTTCTCTGTGGTTGGCCCCTCGACCTGGAATGGCCTCCCTCTAGCACTCCGCTCCCTAGAATTCCTTCTCAGGCATTCCTCTCTCAACTTAAAATGGTCATATTTGGCCGCGCTGGGGTTGGAAGAGCCTCTGAGTAGTTCCTGGAAGAGGCGCTATACAAATTCACGCAATGAATGAATGAACGAATGAATGAATGCCGTGCAGCAATGCTATAGGCCTAACTATATAATATCCAAATGCTTGAAAAAGTTAATTCTGTTAAATTGAATCGACGTTACTTTTTTAAGAACTAGTCACAAACAGCATAATAGAAATAGAAGAGAAAGTTTAAGTTGCAAAACACGCGAACGCAGAAATAAAGAAATTCTATTCACCGCTTAGGGCCTACTCATCCCACTATACTGTGACTATAGGACTTTTTTCTGTAGGCCTATTTGAGCCTAGCAAATTATCAATTTCTTGGTCAAAGTTTGCCTTCTTTGTTTCATCGGTATTAGCCGTAAGACTAACTTCATTTTGGTCAGCGACATGTCTAGATCCCGAGGGTTTATTGTTGGTGAAAGTGTATTTTAGCGTATTGAATATTTCATTCATTCATTCATTCTGAAGATTTATATAGCGCCCCTTAAAGAAATTTACTCAGGAGATTTCGCCCGTTGTAGCATTATTATTTTGCATCAATCCAACTCCTACTTTGGCGAGAATCATTTTCATCTATCCAGCTTCCACTAAGCAAGAATTCATTTCATCAATCCAGCTTCTATTTAAGCAGGAATTATTTTTGATCAATACAATTTTTATTTAAGCTTAATTAAGAATTATTTACATTCAATCCAGCTTCTATATTTGAGGCTTTGAGCAAGATTATTTTCATCATGTCCACTTCTATTTAAGCAAAAATTATTACCACTCCTTTGGTTCAAAAACTATCTGGATAATAGACAACAACAGGTCCAATGCAATAATAAAGTATCGAAATTTCGCCTAATTGAATTTGGTGTTCCTCAAGGTTCCATTCTGGGGCCACTATTATTTTTACTTTATATAAATGATCTACCCCATGTTACTTCTTTATTGCACTTTGAGTTGTTTGCTGATGATTCAAACGTTTTTATCTCACACAAGTCCCACGAAAACCTATTCCAAATTATGAACCTTGAACTACCCCTTGTGGGTGACTGGTTCAAAGCAAACAGACTTTCTCTAAACTTAAGTAAAACATCCTTTATTCTATTTAATTCTCACAGGAAAATCCCCCCTACGCAAACACCCCCACTACTAATTGACGGTGTACTCATTCTTCAAATTACTAAAGTCAATTTTCTTGGTGTCGTGATTGATCAAAACATGACCTGGAAAGAACATATTTCCCAAATATCGATTAAATTGGCCAAAAACACAGGTATTTTATCGCGCATTTCATATAAATTACCCATCCACATTTTAATTAACCTATATTACTCATTAACCTACCCGCACTTATCATATTGTAATATAGTCTGGGCCTCGAACTACACCTCACGACTTACACGCTTGATTATTTTACAGAAAAGAGCCGTTCGAATAATTGCTAAATCTGATTATAAGTGTCATACTGCTCAACTTTTCCTCCTCCACGGCATTTTAACATTAGATCAGATTAGAATATTGCAAACTGGTGAATTATGTTTCGTTATAAACACGGTTTTTTACCTAACACCTTTACTGACTATTTTAAAACTGGCTCAGCCACTCATTCTTACAGTACTAGAACAGCCTCCAATTATAGACCGATTTTTGCTCACACAAACACTTGCAAATTCTCTATTAAGATAACTGGTCATACTGTTTGGAACGGGGAACGGACATTGTCCCCTGGACATTGTCCCCCCGGACATTATCCCCCGGACATTGTCCCCCTGACATTGTCCCCCCGATTTTGCGTAGGACATTATCCCCCCGGACAAAATCCCCCCTCTGTGTAAATAGCCTATAGTGTGCATGTCATTGATAAACCTTAATTGCCGTTTTTGTTGGCTATTTCATTCAGGTGTAGACCTAAACTTAAGACTTGTTAATGTCACTCAGTTCATAAGCAGTACGAAAGTTAAGACTTGTTAGTGTCAGTCGGTGAATCAGTTATAAAGTGAAGACTAGTTCGTGTCATTTAGACGAGTTTATGTCGTTCATTTCTTAACTGAAAGACTTGTTAATGTCATTCACTTCTATAATTAAAATTACAAATAACGAATGGCACCGGTCATCTGATTGACCATGTATATAAGGACGACTTTTAAGATGTAAATGCCAGAATCTCTCTGAGTTCCTTCGTCGTAGTTCGGTTCGTTAGTTCAGCAGTTTGCAGCAGAGAATTTATCGCAAATTTATCATCATGGAATTTATCGAGAGCACCAGGGGAGGGCTTAATGTCTGGGGGAATAATGTCCTACCCTGGGGGGACAATGTCCAGGGGACAATGTCCAGGGGACAATGTCCAGGGGACAATGTCCTGGGGGACAATGTCCAGGGGGACAATGTCCTACACTCGTTTGGAACAATCTTCCTGCCGACATCCTTAGCGCGTCTCATCTCCTCCTATTTAAAAAACTTCTGCGTGCCCACCTACTAACTTTAAATATATAACTGCTTTTAATCTTTTGTTTGTTTATTAAAGAACTTTTCAGCATTAGACAATGCTAATTTTGTTATCATTTTAGTTGTTGCTTAATTCACTCCCAATCCTGAACATTATGTTATCAACCTCCACCTAACAGCACTGGTACATAGGTGGCCCTCCTTAGCGGGACTCTGGTCCCTTTAGGTCCTCCTTTTGTATCCCAACTTAGTATTATTTGAGATATGATGATTTGTTACTGTACTTTTTTTGGGAGCAATAAAAACCTATGTTATGTTATGTTAACCGCAAGCCAAAAACAGCATGGGACAAACTTTTCTAGTTAGAATGCTGTAGGCCTACGGTTGAAGGGCAATTCGGAGACAGACTTGCTAACTGGGTATTTTGTTTTATTATCAACCTTAGATGTTTATCTTATTCACCCTGGATGTTTGTTCACCATAGTTTTGCTATTGTGGGTCCTACTAGTTGGAACCGATTGCCTCAGTCCCTCAGGACTGACCTTTTTCCATTTCTTTTGACCAATTCCGTAAGCGCCTGAAAACCTCTCTCTTAAATTACTAGTGAAGACACTGACCGGGTCTGGAGCGCCTCTGTTCTTGAGTGGCGCTATATAAATGTTCGATTACGATTACGAGAGTGCTGTTGGGCATCTGGTTTAATAACTTACTTACTTACTTACTTACTTACTTACGACTTAAAATATATCAAGCGAATTCTTTGAACATGTCACTGATCATCGAAAAAGAAGTGGCTACCTAGCTCATTCACCGCATGTTCATGTTTCTTTCGTTTTGCAGATGAAGTCAGTGTGTCACTTAGTAAAGAAACGGAGATGGTAGCCAGCCTGGAAGATGGTCAGAATGCTATAAGTGAGGTGACTCCATTAGCTGTTGAAGGGATAGAAGTGGAAACCAACGGCGAGGGCTATGAGACTAAAAAAGGTGAATTGAACATGTCACTGATCATCGAAAAAGAAGTGGAATCTAACCAGGAAAACTGTGAGATTGTAACAGATGGAGTCAGTGTGTCACTTAGTAAAGAAACGGAGATGGTAGCCAGCCTGGAAGATGGTCAGAATGCTATAAGTGAGGTGACTCCATTAGCTGTTGAAGGGATAGAAGTGGAAACCAACGGCGAGGGCTATGAGACAAAAAAGGTGAATTGAACATGTCACTGATCATCGAAAAAGAAGTGGAATCTAACCAGGAAAACTGTGAGATTGTAACAGATGGAGTCAGTGTGTCACTTAGTAAAGAAACGGAGATGGTAGCCAGCCTGGAAGATGGTCAGAATGCTATAAGTGAGGTGACTCCATTAGCTGTTGAAGATACAGAAGTGGTAGCTAGCCAGGGACAGGATATGACTGTTGTAGTCGAGATGACTGCATACGTCAACAGAAGAGAATCAGAGAAGAAACTCGTATCTGTCCTTAGAACAAATAACAATGGAGGTAAGCGAAAATATGACAAAAGAGCGTATTGCTTGTTCTGCAAAGAACCTCAAAGCCACATTGTTCGTCACTGGGAAACCAGACACAAACATGAGTCACAAGTACAACTGTTGATGCAGTCATCTAACCAGTCACGGAAGACATTAATTAAGAAGCTAAGAAATATGGGCAACCACATTCATAACACCGACGTTTTGTCCAGTGGTTCTGGAGAAATGGTTGTAACTTACAGGCGTCAGGCTGAGACAGAGGCCAAGCAGTATGTGCCATGCGAAGGCTGTTTGGCTTATCTATGCAAGAGTGAAATGTACCGACACCGATGTCCTGTTAAGGGAAAATCCAGAGGTCGAGTAGCCGCTACAGCTGCTTTACTCCTCCCATCACCAATTGGTTTGACACCCACTATGCATCGTCTTATAAATGGGATGAGGGATGATAAAGTGACACAAGTTGCACTAAATGACACAACTGTGAAGCGATTGGCAGCCAAACTACTAGAGAAGCACTCATTTCAGCGTAAAGAATACATACGTGCCAAGTTGCGGGAAATATGCCGATTTCTGATAGTAATGAGAAAAGGTGGAAGAGAGCTATCCATCAAGGACTGTGTTCATCCATCTCTGTTCCAGCAGGTGACTGTGGCAGCAAAAGCTGTTGCTGGATACGATGACAGCACTGGCTTGTATGAGAAACCTTCACTTGCTTTAAAGATTGGACATACTCTGAAGAAATGTGCAAAGCTTGTAAAGACTGAGGCACTTATCAACAATGACGGTGAAGCTATTGATGCTGCTGATCGTTTCTTTCAGCTGTGTGATCTTGAGTGGAATGATGCAGTGTCAGCTGCAGCATTGAAAACTTTGACAGATAGGCAAAGGAATAAGATCAGTCTGCTGCCTCTTTCTGAAGATGTCAAGAAACTGCATACTTATCTCCACAGTCAGATACTCCACGGCATAGAATTGTTGTCAGATGTAGAAACTGAAAGTTTGGAAGCAGCCTGGCGTAGTTTGGCTGAAGCAGCATTAACACAATTGATTTCGTTCAATAGGAGAAGACCTGGTGAGGTGTCACGCATGACCATAGCCGACTATGAAAGAAGAAGCACTGCTGATTTGACTTCTGATGTTCAACAGTCATTTGGGGTCCTTGAACGCAACCTATGTAAAGTATTCACCAGAATAGAACTCACAGGCAAAAGGGGCAGAACTGTTCCGGTACTGTTGACCACAAATATGCAAAATGCAGTGGACTTATTGATAATAAACAGAAATAGGTGTGGCGTTAAAGCAGACAATCCATATGTATTTGCATACAGTCAGTCAGATAACTACTTGCGTGGCAGTGACTGTCTGCGTGTTGCTTCCATGAAATGTCTTGCTGTGCATCCCGAGAGGCTGCGTTCAACCAAGCTGCGGAAACATGTTGCTACACTATGTCAGGTCCTCAACATGAAAAGAAATGAGTTGGATCTTTTGGCTCAATTTATGGGGCACAACATAGCTGTTCACAGAGAATTTTACCGATTGCCCAATGACACTCTGCAAATGGCACACATTGCCAAGATTTTCTTGCTAATGGAAAATGGAACTCTAGCTGATCAGCATGGAAAGTCACTCATGGACATAACCTTTGATGATTGTAAGTTCATGAATTTATTTGCACTTAAAACCAGAACAAATAAAATACAATATATTACGTAAAATAAAGTAGGCTGACACTTACACCTGTATCAGCAATAGTCCTCAGAGGTAATGCATCGGTCCAGTGACTATGGTAGCAATTATTATTACATGTAGTTTTTAACTTACTTATTGTCGGTGACTCACCCATTTGACACATGCAGATGGCATCAACCGATGCTGTCAAGAAATGGAACTGACCACCAGTGCTTCTCTGATGTGCAAATTCTTTCTTTCTTCAAGAAATGCCTCAAAACATCTGGATAACCTAACTGCTCCTCACCTGGTGACTGACTAACCAAACCTCAGAGTTGCATTTCTGTGTGATTATGTGCAATCAAAATTTCTGTAGCAATGACTGTTAAAGCTCAATAAATACAAGGTTGCATATTGTTGAATTTTCACAGAGTGATGAAATGTGCTGCTAGCTGTAGGATATTTCTGCCACAGAATGACAATGCTTAAGTTATACTTGCAGTTTCCGGTAATTATAATTACTGCTTTTATAGCTGCCAATATCGATGCAAGTGAGGTCAGTGAAGATGACACTGATGACCAGTCGGAACTCAATACATGTGGCTCTCAGGGTATAGTAATTTCTTCATATTTATGTATCTTAAATGTTGTCCTTTCATTCTTACAGTGGCATAGCTTATTGCTGGCCGGGAGGCTTTATTCTGTGAAGCACTTGCCAGGGTATCAAAAGTTTCATCTAAGTTAATAACTGTGATATCATCCTCAATCAAAACCAATTGCACAACTTTTCAGGATTGCATATATGTTTCTATCTATAGGAATATGTTTAAAATAATTATAGAGATTGTTAAACACTCAATGTCCATTCATATTAGTTGGCTTAAACCCACTTGTAGATAACATCAAATAACCTGCATATATTTTAGAAATTCACAAACAAACACATGAGGCAGCTCCCGTTGGATGCGAGACAACTACCATGAATGAAGATGCGGTAGAGCAAACAAGTGCCACAAGTGAGCAAGAGGAGCCTTCAAGAAATGCAGGTCTCCATTTAAATTCTTGCTGTGTTCCAATTATATTCATTTATGGTGTACTACATTTACTCAAACATTGAAGTTGTCATTACAATTTTGATTAAAACTTATTCTATCATGCCAGGGCACTTGATCTTACCATAAGGTTTTAACATTTTATGCTTTTTATGCCTCTAGAAATACGAATAAACTAGAGAATTTTACAATTATGAGCTGTTTCTGGCTACATTGTATTGCTTATAATTCTTTTCTAGTAATATATTAATGCATTCAGTGCATGTTATTGAAACTTATTTCAGTAAGATTTAAAGGGCCACCTGGCAAGTCCATACTTGTACAAAAGAGGGCACAAAAGAGATGCGCCTCACAGGACTCAACTGACGACCAGGATGATGATTGGCGCCCACAAGTTAATAAAAGGCAGCAACGTAATACAAGTAAGTGTTTACCCACTGCCAAATCATAATGTGTTGCATGTGTGTTTCTAAAACATGACAATAATGCGTGATCATCATTGTTCTGTCACTTACTAGCCGGGATCAAAAATAAATAGTTCACTTTGCATCTGGTAATTATGTTAATGGGCACTTGCCGATTTGTAGAAGTACCACATTCTTGTAAATATAAATATTGTCCTTTACATATTAGGCTACTTGATAACGCCTTGGTATGTGTACATCTGGTCACGTCTTAGCATTCCATGAGGTCTTTACATGTTTATTGCTTCCAACGGCAAACTGTCTGTGCGTGGTCAAACAAGACATTTTAGACCAATACTGGATTAGCTTACAGCTACTGTACACCTCCCATTACTGTACTACAATGCAACTCTACCTTTATTTACAACAAAGTAGTTATTTTCACCTAGTAATTTCATCTATGTAAATTGTGACTTTAAAGCATCTGTTACTGCTGATATACCGGTGCTATGCGCATGTCATGGAAGCATTTTCGAACCACCTACCATTGACAAGTCACGATTATGTATTAAGTTCAGATGTTGCCAAGTACATGTGTCTTGCACTTTAGAATGCAAATGTTGTCATTTTCGGCTGTTGTTGTTTGCTTGCAGATGTTCGCACAACTCGGAAAAGTACCTCACGAAAAGCGTGGAGCATTGACGAACGTAATGCCATAAATCGTCATTTTACGCGTCACATACTTCTTGGAAAAGTGCCACACAAAGAAGAATGTGAACAGTGCAGAAAATGTGAACCTGATCTCTCTGCACGTGATTGGATATGCATAAAATCTTTTGTTCATACTGCCATACAAAAACAAAAAAAATTTAAGCAGTGTGACTTTTAAAGCATGCGAAGTATTTGGTATAAAAACATCATGTTCTCTTAAAATTGGTATTCCGCATGCGATAGGCCTATATGAATTTAAACACAAGTTTGATGTTAAGAAGGTGTTTTTGTATTTTTGTCTTTTTGGTTCGTCTTCGTTAGGTTGCTCTGTTCTGTTTTTTTCAAAATAAAGTATATAATGAACTGTATCGGATTATTCCATTGAGTTGGTGAGCAGTAGGAAGATACGACTTTCTAAACAGTGCTCCATTTGTTTATAAATGCCATTTTCAAGTTCATTTGGGGCCGTCCATAAATGACGTCACGCACCTAGGGGAGGGGGTCGGAAATTTGTGACGATGTGTGACATGGGGAGGGGGTCAGCGAAGTGTGACGTCACATCAGGTCTGTGTAATTAAATTTAACAATTAACAACATTTTAAGTTTAAAATAACAGCACTAACAATTATTTTCATCGATCCAGCTTCCATTTCAATTGACAATATAAAATAATTTAGCAACGTAAACTACGGTTTAACCCTCTTATTATAGACGCATTTAAATCTATTTGCTCCCTAATCAATGTGTTATGAAAAGACAACTTTATCTATAAACGACTTCATTAGCACGGGAACTGCGATTAAATATTATTATTATGTTAGCTTCATAATCAATGAGTTATTAAGAGATAACCTTATTTACACATGTTTATTCGTTGGATTAATATAGATTTAAATGTGCTTATAATAAGAGTTTATTTTATCGACAATAATTTCTGCATTGTCATTGCTTTTATTAGCGACTAAATGTTAGTATTATGTATGCTTAATTTGACATGTATATAACTATATATATATATAATATATTATATTATTAATCAGCCACCCCATTAATATTGGCGCGCGCTCATATTGGAACACGGTCTTATTAGCCTGCGCCTTTATTTGACAGCGCCCTTATATGTGACCGCGCTCTTATGTGTCGCGCCTTTTTGTGTGCGCCCTTTTGTGTCGCGCCCTTTTGTGCGCGCCCTTATCGATGTAAACCGTCTTTTGGCACAGGAGTCGAGGACATGCCTAAGTCATGCATGTGATCAGAAACAAAAGATACGACTTTAGAAGCATTTGGCATGTGCTAACGATGAATGCCAATTCTTCATTCGATTTACACGCATATTCTGTCATCTAAAACGAAAAACATATAACTCAATCCTGAACATTCATCATCATAATGTAGGCTACTCATAATTACATCGTCATTATCATCATTATAATGGTAATCATCCTCATCATAGTCATCATATTCGTCATCATCATTGTAGCGCTTTTATCATTGTAATAGTCATCATGATCATAATCATCATTATACTGATCATCACCATCATCAGCAGCAGCATCATTATCAGTAGCAAATTTTAAGTTTTAACTCATGTAACTCACATTTCGAGCGATTGTGTTTAGCATCCAATCAACTTATCATCTATGAAGCTTCCGACTCTGACCGCATGAATCACAGCCATCATTATTGAAAAGCATCGTTATATAGAATAAACAATTTCAAACCCAAGTGATTCCAACTTAACGAATCGTATTCTGCGAAGCAATCTCTGTTGGCCAACGCCTCTTACTGGAAGTAAAATGTATTGGACGTTAGAATACGCAATTCACTGGCTTCCAGTTGAAGAAGTTAAAACACAGTCACGAAAATGCACACTGATCAGCAGAACTTATCTTCCGTCCTTGCTTTGACGTAGACTAACATACATGTATATTACATTTGCGATATGGCTTCTCTCGTGGACTCTGATGACTGTTTCACTTGATACCTTGTGCATTATGATAACGGCGCTATAGAAGTCATCAGATTAGATTCGCTCATTGGATGTCGTCCTTTATGTAATCAGAAGCAGAACTGCGTGGACGGTCTCATTATCTGTTCCGTTCGTTCCGAAAATTCCGTGACGTCGTTCAAAGTCAGGGATAGAAGTCCAGCCTCCTTCGGATTACTTATTTTCCGTAGCCTGTCTTTCGATTTCATAAGCCTTAAGGGGCCTTAGGGGCCTTGGAGACTTAGGGCCTAGACTTATGGACCAACTTCCACTCAAAATTAAATTCTAACCTCAAATGCGCTAAATGCACCGAAGATGTTGTTTGTTTTCAATACAACGTTGGAAAATGAATCTGAAACGACACCAATCACCCATCAAGCAGCCTAACATGGAATTTAGTATAAAGAATATAGCACATTAAATGCAGTACAGAGGATTTGTCTCTATGGTGTAGTCTTTAGATCGCAATGTCGTCCGTTCGTTCGTTCGTCGGTTGTTCAAATTCATCCGCCGGTTGGGGACTGTTCACAGTCAGTACTTGGTTGTGTCAATGCACGACTCCTACAACGATGAAGAGAAACCAATGAAACGACCGCGTATGGGAATAAATATCTATGGAACTATAATACGTGTAGAGAAAGAGGCAGTCCATCTGCGGGGTTCGTAGGAAACGGTTCCGCAGCAACTCGTCTACAGACACTTCGTCTACAGACACTTCGTCTACAAGTGTATCTGCATCCATTGCGGCTAATCAACAGAGGCCGCTTTCTTATAGTTTCGCTAAAACGTGCTAAATATTCTCAGGAATCCAGCTTCTAATTAGTGAAAAGATTATTTTCATCAATCCAGCTTCTGTTGAATGGAAACTTAGTTTCATCCATGCACCCAGCTTGCTATCCAGCTTCTATTTACGGGGAAAATTATTTCGATCAATCCAGCCTCTATTTCAACACAGGAATGTTTTAATCAATCCCACTTCCATTTAGGGTAACGGTCTTTTCATCAATCCAGCTTCCATTTTAAAGTGACAATATCAAATAACTTTGTAGCCGAAATGTCGGTAGACGAAAAGTCTGTAGACACCGTAAGAAACACGCGGTCTTAAGTAGAAAAAACTGACACCATTATTTGGATCTTCCACAAATCCTCGTTAGTTTAGTGGTGAATATCCCCGCCTGTTACGCGGGAGACCGGGGTTCAATTCCCCGACAGAGAGGATGTGTTTTGTTTATATTCGTGTTTATTATTAATTCAAACTGACACACCGCGGTATGATTACAAGTCATAGTATGAACGGATGATCAATGATCATAAGTTATTATAGGAGTCGAATTGAACTGTATGGCAGCCATGCAAGGCGCCGATCATGGGACGAACATCGATAGTCGGTGCGGCCCCAGAGTACACCAGGGAGCTCTGTGTTCCAGTCTCCAGCCAGCCACGTAGTCGATCCCTACGCTCTGCAGATATAGTGGGGGACTTGATGATCCCCTCGCTCCGTACATCGATGCGGGTCTTCTGTGCATTGGACCATCATGATACTGGAACAGTCTACCATTAACAATTCGTAACATTTGCACCACAGGCAGATCAGGAAACATTTTCGAAATTTCTTAAGTCGCATCTGCTTAGATCCGATGGGTAGCAACGTTTAGCGCCATCTTGAGGTGCTTGTATGGAACTATATTCGCCTTCGTCTTCTTTCTTGTGAACGTATAAGCCTAATAATTGTCTTCATTTCACTGCGTATCGTAGGTTGCCATGGTAGTGTATATTACTGTGCAAAAGGCAATATGGCTTATAGATCATATAATAATTATTATAAGAAAGCAATTATACAGACGTCATAATTATAGATCATGCTTAGATAATAGAAATATACATGTAGACGTCGTTATAAGAGATAGCTCTTTAACAGGCGTCCATGACTCCATGATGCAACTTCGGGCCTTCTCAGTGGTTGGGCCGACCATCTGGAATAATCTTCCTTCAGATCTGCGTGTTCTTCTAGCTGGAGACTCTGCATACACCTTTTACAAGAATTTGAAAACTGTTCTCTATCGCCGTAGTTGGGCTGGGAGCGCCTCTGAGTAGGTTATCTTGGAGGGGCGCTATATAAGTCCTCTGAATGAATGAATGAATGAATGAATGAATGAATGAATGAATGAATGAATGATGGAAAGTATATTGGAACACTTTTTGTTCTGAAACAGATTGTGACGTCAGTCCACTACCGTGGTTACGTATAACTGAGCTATTATGCAGGCGCCTATGCGTCTATGCTTCTATTGCATTGCCAGTATCTATCTATATAATTATATATATAACTAGTTGTTTGCCCGTCCTAAGACGGTCAAAGGAAATTTAAAGAAAATGTGTTTATTCCAATGTGCAAATTGTGCATGACATTAGTAAGTAAGTAAGTGAGTAAGTAATTAAGTGAGTAAGTATGCTCTTTATTAAACGCTTGCAAACGCGCAGCGCTGTACATACAAAGTTATACAAATAGTAGGAGAAAAGTTGATAGCAGCGCAACCTACCGATTTTTATTACACGCAAATTTCAATCCGCGTGACGGTTTAAATTTTCGCTATAAATACCTTCCCCCTCCCTCCCTCCATCCCCTCCTCCCTCCCTCCCCTCCCCTCCCTCCCCTCCCTCCCTCCCCTCCCTCCCCTCCCTCCCCTCCCCTCCCTCCCTCCCCTCCCCTCCCCCCCTCCCTCCCCTCCCTCCCTCCCTCCTCCCTCCCTCTAAACCCTCCCTCTCCCCTCTAAACCCCTCTCCTTTCCTCCCCTCCACTGAATTTGAATCTCCGCTAAAAATCCCCTCCCTCCCTCCCCTCCTTTCCTTTTCCTCTTCCCTCCCTCCCCCTTTCCTCCACTCCCTCTCCCTCCCGTCCCTCCCCACTCCGTCACTCCCCTCCACTTCCCTTCTTTCCACGCCCCATTCCTCCAATCCCTCTCCCTCCCGTCCAGTGTAGAGTCCAGCTACGCTGGACTCGTGTTGACTCTGTGTTGACTCTCTGTCGTGTTTGTTCATTGACCGCTATACGTCGCTCGCGCGCCCCTACCGATGTGTGTGGTTGTCGACCGCTACGCGGCGAACGTATGAGGCTGGCCCGCCTCACGTTCCCCTCACCTGCCCCTGCAGCCAGAAATGCGTGCTGCCATCTGGCGAACTCACCTGCCCCTGCAGCCAGAAATGCGTGCTGCCATCTGGCGAATGACTCTTGCGAAACAGCGTTACACGACAGATGGACGCAGGCAGGGAGATTTCTGTGCGTTTATATTATTAATTATGTAATGTATAGAAATAGATTGTGACGTCACTGCACACTACCATGACAACGCATATATAGCTAAGCTATTATACAGGCGTCTATGTCTTATACGTATCTATAATATATGTCTATATAATGTATAGAAATAGATTGTGACGTCACTGCACACTACCATGACAACGCATATTGTATTGTATTGTATTTTTTTATTTGAACACTTGTTATAGCGCCCCTTCCAGATTCCCATTCAGAGGCGCTCCCGACTACTGCGCGGACGCTGAATCGGAGTTTCACGCCGAAGCGCATGAGCAATTGCGAGTGAAGGACTTGCCCAGGGTCCCTACGCGGCGGCTTTTGAGGTGGATTCGAACCCGCAACCCTCCAGCTGCAAGGCACCGAACATACCCCTAAACCACCGCGCCCCAGTTGTATTGTGTTGTATTGTATTGTATTGTACTCCACGTTTATATTGCGACCGAGCCACCCGCAGTAAAGATCCGAGAAATTAATCTCTGATAAACCGACCGACCGGGAATCGAACCCGGGCCGCCGACGTGGAGAGCGGGCTACCAACCCACTCGGCCACTCAGGACCTCTACCATAGCATAGCTAAGTTCAGAGCTATCTATT
Organism: Aporrectodea caliginosa; assembly: GCA_020284085.1. Taxonomy (NCBI): domain Eukaryota; kingdom Metazoa; phylum Annelida; class Clitellata; order Crassiclitellata; family Lumbricidae; genus Aporrectodea; species Aporrectodea caliginosa. The sequence goes on from JACEVL010000084.1 coordinate 28,428, forward strand.
AGCTCTGGCTAAGCTATTATACAGGCGTCTATGTCCTATATGTAATATAGGGCCTATATAATTATATATTTTGTATAGAAACAAACTGTGATGTCAGTACCGAACAGAGCATTTGAACCATGAATATCTATATACATTAATACATATAGAAGTCCATGATTTAAACCAAAGACAAAGTTATTTATTTATTTATATATATATTATATATATATATAATATATATATATAATTATCATTACTGTTGTTTGCATATATTTCAATAATAATAATGTTTCTTTGAACTGACTAAAAACTTCTGGAAACTCATTAAATGGAATAATAATCTCATGAAAAAATAATTACATAATTTATAATTATTGTAAACTATAGCTAGTAACCGAGGCTGTTTAAATCTGAATAGCTAGCTGTATAATTATTTATACTGTGGCTAGATTAAGAATCTCATGCATATTAAGAAATGCCATCAAGAATCTTAACTTTCTTCTATCTGACATTTCTGCATAATATGAAATATTGCTTAAAATAATTGCATAAAATACCATCAGCGGCGGCGCCAGAGGGGATAGGGAGGGCTTAGCCCCCCTAACTGCGGCTCAGCCCCCCAATAAAAGTGGGAAATCACTGCAAATCATAGGGAGGAGGGGACAAAAGGGAAGAGCTTGGAGCTTTAGCCCCCCCAAACCTGAAATCCTGGCGCCTCCACTAAATACCATCTTATCGCATACATGTATCATAGTCTTTCATAGAGATTATTAGCCATATTATTTTATTTCGTTATTATTATTATTATTATTATTATTATTATTATTATTATTATTATTATTATTATTATTATTATTATTATTATTATTATTATTATTATTATTATGAGAAGTGACAGTTAACATAAAAAGCGTTAGTGTTGTTGTGACCATCGCTCTCCCCCGTCTGGCAGTTTTGACATGGTGCCCTGGAAGGCGACTGCGTTGAATCGTTGAACAGTTACCGACAGGCTCTGAAAGAGGAAGCATGTCTCACGGTTATCTCCGGTAGTTGTCGTCAGGCGGCGACCCAGCTCTGAGATGAAAGCGAAACCCTCCTTGTTGAGAGGCTCAAGGGTTTACACGGCGACCGGTATGAAGATGTATCGCCTGTGTAGCTCTGTGTATTTAGCGTGTTTCCTTGTGGCCGCTATCTCCGCCGCCGCCCCTGCCTCAGCCCCCGTCCCGGTGATGTATGAGGCGGCCACGGTATCCACCACCGTCGCATCCATATGAGGGCCCTTCCGCTGCACCACGGAATCAGGGTCTGGCCATCTGGTCTCTTACCATCCGCTCTGGTGAGGCCAGACGGTTCCTTGACCGCTGGGATACCGGCTCTGTTGAGGCCGCGGAAGATGAGGTCGTTGACGGTGACATGTCTGGCCTGACAGCCGAAACCCAGGGAGCAGGAGAGACCGTGCGAGCCTCTGGACGAGACTGGGGCCCCACATGCGCACGTATGCGGCTCGCAGATGGCCAGGCCCAAGCGCAGACCGACCGCCACTCGCACTGCCTCGTCGCTTAGTCTTAGATCGTGTGCTGTGAGCGGGAGGGCGTATAGCCAGTCTGAAGCGTGGGAAGATTGCGCGGCTCTCAGACGAGCCTGGTCGTAGGGGTCCTGTAGTGCGTCGCTGACCGACGGAAGGACCTGCTGCAGCAGCGGTGCGTCCCATTGCGACTGTTTATGGCCCGGGACATCCGCAGGGTCTGAAATCCCGGTCATTTGTAGCCAGTGCGATCGCGCAGAGATGTAGGCCGTGTCCTCGCGGTCTGGTGTTGTTCCTTAGATGAGTGACTGGATTTGGAGGGTGCCCGCAGCCGAAGCCAAAAAGGCAGTGCCAGCGATGACATCCTCCTAATTCCCAGCCCCCCCCCCATGGAACATGGGTCATGATGGGTGGATGGTTACAGCTGGGTTGTGGTTAAGATCGCTCGGCTGTCTATTGTATCATCCACAAGGTTTTCGAGCGACGTCTCGTCCGGCAAGATTGCGATACTGGACTTCCGGTGACGGAAAAGAGCGAAGAACTGCCGGCGGAATGATCGGTTGCAGGTGAACTGAACGAAGAAAGTAGTTCCGAGGCGGGTGTACCACAGAAGGAGTAGCAGCTGATGCACGGCGTAGGTCGTTATGTCGCTGCTGTAGAGTCTTCTGTGTCTTCCGGAAGTGGTCACGATCAGCTGAAGCGACTGCGCCGGAAACGTGAGCGCCAGGAAAAGTAGTCCGTATATGATGGCGGATATGGTCTGCGAGAGATCGTCGGAGGTCCTCTGCTGCTGGGTGAACGACTGACCCTCGTCTCTTGGATCATCGGAGGACGTATCGAAGTACTCGCGAACGTCGCCCTCACCCCGAGCGATAATACGAGATCTAAGAATGACGACGCCGATTAGGAGGTTCACAACGATGATCGTGAGGTGCGGGATGAAGAAATTGATGATGGCGTCGACGAAGACGAAGATTTCAATCGACGATTCGTAGGTGACCAACCGGAGACACATCGGTCCGAACTCCGTTTCCGCCATCCCGGCCAGGATGCTCAAGTTCAGGAAGACGGGTACGGCGAGGCAGAGCAGTCCCAGTACGACGATCCTCGCACGGCGAAGCGTACCGAGTACGGAGCGCCGAAACGGAAGACTCACGTATAGCAGGCGATCAACGGAAATGGCGACGACCATCCAGACGGACAGGAAGCCAGTGACAGAGTTGACGTATGTCGCCGCTTGACACCAGAATCCAGATATACCGCCTCCGAGACCTCGGAAATGCTTAATCCAAACGAAGAACAAGCTGAGTAGGAAGACACTGTCGGATATGACAAGTCCAACAAAGTACTGTGCGTACGACTGCTTACGCGGACGCATTGTCGAAAACAAGATGGCCGACACCAGATTTGAGACAAGGCCGCAGACGACCAAAAGCGGTATGTAGTAGAGGTTGAGGACGCGGACTATTGCCAAAAGGTTTGCCACGGACGGATTCATATTGCGCCCGGCTATTTCTGTGTCATTCAGCGACAAGACAGGAAGAAAGAACTCCATTGATACGCTTATAATCAATCAGAAACTTCGCGCTAAATATTCCCGGCGGATAAGCAGACAGAATATACTTTCGGTAAAATTCCTATCCAATCACGAGATTGCGAAACGTTCGATGAATTTCCTAGCCAGTCTGAAGACACCTAAAGGCTCGAAGCTGAATCCAAATGAAATAAGTCTATAAATCTACACAATTAATAAGAAACTAATCACGAACTACAACTACTAATTAATTAATCAGGAGGCAGCTAAAGTATGGCGAAATGTCTAGTCAATCAGATGCAGCTAGCTGTTAAGTACTTTAAAGTCAGGCTTTATCTAAAACACATTGTGTGGAAACTGTCGACGTTTTCAAGATTCAATTAAACAAAATCTGTAGAACAACCTGCACTAGAAATTGTTCTAAAATGCTGCAGGCCAATAGCCTATATAGCTCTTGTTGCGTTTTAAGAATTAAACAGAGGCCTAGTAGATAGAAAATAAGACCAAATTACATTATTATCGGTTACGATAATTGTACACAGGCAAAAATTTATTAATTAATCTTAATCCTATTTCGTCAAAAATTAATCCATGCGAAACTGGCCACAATGTGTTTTGACAATGCACGTCTCTTCCCTTTTGTCGTAACGAACGCGACGTGTACAAGCGAAACTTAACTGCCCAATCGTCGGCAAAGGGAGGATGCAGATTTAAAGCAGAAATGATGTCATTAAATTCCTCTCTACAACTAGATTATGTAGCACTCCCATGCAACGTAGGCCCTACTTGCTGTTCAGCGAATGCTCCAGAGTCGTTCAGTAGTTCTAAGACCGCGCTATTGAGGCTATTATCGTTGTTCATTGCACAATGCTGTTTGGATTCTGTACTATGAGACTCGAGTGGAAACGATGTTTCCGGCGCATTTCGTGGCTGCGTTTTGCGCTTCTGCTCGGTGTAGGAAGATCTAACCACTGCATTTTGATGGCTCTTTTCTCGCAGATTTATTTGTAGAACGCCAGAGGACGAGTTGGTCGTAGTCGTTTCTCAGTTTCTATCTAAACACACTAGGCACGGTAAGAACCAGCGTCACTATCGATATCCCTTCAGTAGCTTATAAAGAATATTACCTAGATAGGCCTAACCAACAGTTTTATGTACTTGAAACGGACACGATTGTTGTCCCTGTATGGATCAGAAAACAATGCTCTATTAGTTACCAGGTATTGTCAAACTTGTCAATAGGCGAATGTCTGCTGTGGCATATCGTAAAGGACACCTACCGAATGCGATTGTCCTCATCCCTATCGAGTGATTTATTTGAAACGCGCGAAAGGCCGACTGCAAACTATCGTAAAACGGGTTTAGTTGTAGTGTTTTCCAACGAAAAATAGCTTTACTAAGTGAGTCGATCGCTTGGAAACTTTGCCGCGATAAGATATTCCGCCATAGGAGGTACCCGCATAGGATGATTCTTCCGGCCCACGATGTTCTCAGTGTAAAGTGCGAGGATGGGCACTAGAAATGTCGCGGTGATTAGTATGTCCGAGATTTGGCTGCCGATCTCCTTTTTGTCTGCCTGTATCTGTATAGAGAGCGTGATGAGTCACGAATCCGTTTGCCTGCCTGTCTGTGTGCCTGTCTGTCTCTGCCTGCATGTCTATCCATCTTTTCCTTTTCTGCGTCGCTTTTTACAGATTGGCAAATTGCAACTTCTTATGATTGTCAATGAAAGAGAAGAGCAATCCCTTGAGTCAAAATGAGAGGCAGCTATGAGGACATGACTACGAGTCTACGAAGACGACATCGGCCGACAACGACGGCCGACGACGACGTCCGACAACAGGAGTCGGCCTAAAAAGGCAGCTAAAACGGACGACGACCGACGACTACGGAAGCAGTTGTCGTCCGTCATTGTCGGCCGTTCGTCGTCTCCTCCTTTGTTGCTCGTATTTTTCGGTCGTATTTTTCGGTCATCTTTGAACGCCATCATTGTCGGCCGTCTTTGTCGGCAGTCGACGTCAGCTGTCGTCGGCCGTCATCGACGACTCATCGTCATCGACTGACAGCTTCGTCGTTGTCGTCGTTACCGTCTTTTTCTTTTTCCGTCTCTTTCGGCCGTCTTTGTTGACGACGACGGCAGACGATGCAGATCAAGGATGGCGGCCGTGTATTTTACACTCTCGTAGACGACGGCCGACAAAGACGGCCGACAAAGATGGCCGACAAACACTGCCTACAAACACGGACGACGAACATGACCGACAAGCACGGCCGAGAAACACGGCCGATAAACACGGCCGACAAACACGGCCGATAAACAAGGTCGATGAACACGGCCGACAAGCACGGCCGAGAAACACGGTCAATAAGCACGACCGACAAACCCGGCCGACAAACACGGCCGACGCCGACAGCCGACTACGAAGTTCGACGATGACGGCCGACAAAGATGGACACCAAAGGACGACGACAGAAAACGACGACGACAAAGTCGACGACCGACGACGACGGTAACGTCGGACGACGATTACAAAAAAGATGAAACACAAAGACGGACTACAAAGACGGAAGACGACGGACGACTGCCGAGAAAGACAGCTGATGACACCGGCCGAAGACGACGACGGCCGAAATAGACGGCCGGCTGACTGTCGAATGTCGATATGGAGTTATGGACGACGACAAAAATGGCCGACAAAGACGGCCAACATAGACGGCCGACAAAGACTGTAGATAAAAACGGCCGTCTTCAACAAAGGCGTCCAAAGACGTCGGCCGATGAAGACGACGACGGCCGAGAAAGACGGCCGAAAAATACGGTCGACAACGGACGACGACCGACGACGATGGCGGACGACATTAATTGACTGGCTGACTGGTTATCCTGACGAACACTGGTGGCTTTGGCTACGCAGCGTAGAGAGCACAACAGGGAATGTACAATGGTGTGCTAAAAATTGAAATAACCAACACATTTTTCGTTTCTTCGATTTCCAGGTATGTTATCTCTATTCAGCCTCAGAGCAAATATCGTTAATTCTGTATAGTGTTAGTGTTTAGTTTGGAAAATTAACATCTGCCGATGGATGAATTTTATTTTCACACTAGTTATGGCACAAAGGGCCTGCGCAAATGATCCATTTTCTTTTCATCCACTGATGAAAACTTCAGTCGCTGCACCACTTAATAGTCAAAATGATCTCTAGTATGCCACCGTCGGAATTAAAAATAACATCCTGGGACGCTAGAATTAAGGCATTTGTATGTATGTGTACATTGTGTATGCGTGTAAGTATCTGCACATTTAATGTATGTAGTGTGTTTTAAGAACCTTACAAAGGCGCTGTAACATTGCTATTTCATAGATCTTAAATGTTTTCTGAGCTGATCGTGGCAGTGAAAAGCCTAATTTCAAGTGGGAGACTGGTTCCATGAAGACGGTCCAATATATGACAAGGATCTGTGTGCAAATCGCTGTAGCCTACATAAGAGCGGGACTAACAGGTCTCCACGAGCCCAGCGCACTTAAGGACGGACTGAAGCTGATGAATTCTGCAGCAAGGACTTTGTTGCAAAATCCAAGAGTGTCATGACGAAGGAATGAACAAAGGGTGATATCGGCCGAAACAAAAGATAGATTCCACGATATATTTTCGTTGATCTTATCGGGCGCAATTGGTAAAAGCAGGATCTGCAGCGGGAGTTGATGTGGTCCACCACGGATCTTCGTCCAGAAGTAGGCCTACCCCAAGGTCCGGACCGTGTGTTGTGGAATGCCGCTATTGTCTCCCTTAGTCCCTTTCCAACTTTGCTCTTGCCTGTCGTTTACCGAGCCATATGAACTGCATCTTAGTCAGATTTAGCCTCGGACAATTTTGTACTTCGATCACAATTATTCGCGTTTAGACATACAGATGAGTGCATTTGCAGTTTGGTTCGCAGTCGCTAGACTGTCAGTCAATCGCCAATGGTTTCGGTCGGAGAGTTTGAATAAAGATACACTTCGTGAAACCTGGTGTTAACATTAATGGTAGGATACATACTACCAGAACGTCATGCTAATGGAGTAGCTCGTACCAGATATGCAAGAATGTCGGAGTATGGGGGGAGGGGGGTCCGGTGGCGCGTTGGATAACATCTGGCGTAGAGAGCGAGAGGTAGCCTACCGAGTTCGAGCCCCGTAGGGCGGATATGCTTTGTAGGCTGCTATTAGCGCCGTTGTATTGCAGGCTGTCTGTTCTGTTAGCAGTTAACTAGTTAAGATTGTTTCAATTGCATAACATGCATGTAAATGTACAGCGCAGCGCGTTTGTCAGGCGCTTAATTAAAGAAAAGATATTATTATTATTATTACACACTTCAGCAGGATGTGGCCTTCAGCACATCTAACTCGTGAAACCATCGAACTGCTGACGAACGAAACCTTGATTTCATACCTACTGCATTTTGACCTTCAAACAGTCCAGATCTAATCTTGGAACTACAAAATCTGTTGGAAAATAATGGAAGAAAGTCTAAAGAAGAAACATTTTGAATGTCACTGAGCTACATCAACGTATCAGTCAGGCGTGAATTGGATCAATGCAAAACTGACGCTGAAACAAGTCAGTGGCGGTGAGTTTTATTGCCTGCGTCGATCCACAGGAGGTATTTTGAGTACAAATTATAGGTGTTAAATATAATCGTTAAATTGTTTTCGAAATTTGATTAAAACTTAAATTATCATCTGTATCGAATGCACATCATTATATATAATAATGTTTATATATACGTGGCTGGGTCAACGACCGCATCCGATCACACTAAACTGCCCACTAGTTGCCAAATTACTCCAGACTCCTCTTCCTTTAACACTCTTGGATCGCAACCTGGAACCGAACCAGACCTTGCCTACCTACCAATTTTGTTTCGGCCGAGCGCCTCTAACTGTTCCGACGACTTGGCTTCCTTTGCATGCGAGGAAATCCAGAGGCTAAGATTACAACTAGGACAAGATCGCCTCGCCACCTAGCGAGTGCAGCGCAGTCATTAACTGACATCGGACTAAATAAAAAGTTCCAGATACATTGTGGGAAAAAAGACAAATCACTGCTTACATCAGTCTATTTACAGGTGAATAACGACATGTAAGTGTTTACATCAGTCTATTAGTCCTCCAAGGCTTGGAGTCCAAGCATAATGGCAGAACAATAAATTACATTACACAGTTTACGAAATTACGACGTGAATAAATCTTAGAACAATCTAAATTTGATAACTTATATAATTACATAGAAGCTCATTTACTTAGTTCTACCGCGAATTTCGACTGCATGAAGGACACTTCTCCAAACACTGTCAATCAATATCTTCATTGTAACTGCAGAAAATCTCAATAAAATCATAATTTCTATAAATAAATGCTAGCAATAAAATAATGTGTGAAAAATTAGCCACTACAGATGTCATTAGCAGTCCTCAGACGAGTTTTTCTTCCTGGGGATAACACTCATTCATCATTTTACAGTAACACAGCAAGAGTTACGTTTCCTCGTTGTTACACTGACATTACAGGACTTTCATCAATTCTAAGGGTCTGTTACGCAAATGTGTTACACCAAGTACAAGTGTAATCGAAACATGAGCCAGATTCTGAAGCACTTGTGACTTATGATGCATAAGGATGTTCCTTCTTCAGCCCTCAATGTGTCCATTTCTCTGGCCCTATACAAAGTACCATACTAATATGCTTAACATTTTAACAATAGGCGACACTGGTTTACCAGTCACTTTTAGTACACTGTCATCGTTAAAATATTAAACAGCAGTCAAAAATCACACGTATAATAGGATTTTACAATTTTTAGTTCTGCGCATATCACACGAAACCGGGTCATTAACGTGCAGTTGCATAAATACAGGGCATGTCTTTGTCTCAGCCTGAGTTTTCCAGCTCTCAAAGTGAGGCAGAACTGGACTGAAGTGCTCACTGGTGCGTATGTTGGTAGATTCTCATTCGTTTGGTCGATTGCTGTATGTCCAGCTATCCATGAAGTTTAAGCATCTCGTCCAGTTCTTGTGTCAATCCGCTGAGCATTCCGTCGATATCGTTGAAAACGTTGTCAGAACTGACACTGAAATATCATGCAAAAAATTTTCAACAAGCAAAACATGAAAAGGTGCTAAATATTTCTTCAGATTCATATCCAATCCACCAGCACTAATAATAATGTGACCTTAGTTTAGCACATAATTTATGAAATTAAGATCATTTATAATCATTATTCAAATGTTATGTTTACTTTTATTCATTACATTTTTATTATTATTATTATTATTTCTATTATTATTATAATTATTATTATTATTATTTATTATTTTTTATTTACCCGAGGTATCTATAATCCCTCAGGTGTCAGATATTAATATAAATGTTAACTGGAGTGGCCATCCTTGTCAAGATCTGGAAGAACAAAACTGCTGTGGAACGCAACAGCGTTGAAACGTTGGATTATTATTATTATTATTATTATTATTATTAAACAGCAATGTCAGCAAATATATATCTATCCTCAAAGATGTCTTTTTAACTTTCACAAAGCACCTGGTGATAGCTAAGGTCAGCTTCTCTGAAAATAGTCCAATAAGTAAACAAAATAGAACTGCAACTCACCCATAAGGCAGGTTTCCATTGTTGGCTGCAATTTCACTGATTATCTCTCCATTGACAAGCATAAATTGAGGACCTGAAAGAAAATGCAACAAAATATATGAACTAATAATCAGTCAGTAATCATTCAGAACAGAACCCAAGACGGCTTTGCAGATTAAAATATATACATGTAAGTAAATGATGTAACACCTGTACTGAACATTGAAATATCATTATACATATTCCGGTACAGCAGACTACATTTAGTACACCACATTTGCATGGACCAAACAGTAACTAACACTTTAACGATGAGCTGCATTGGTTTCTCAGTCACTTTTAATACATTCTCATCGGTAAAGGGTTAAACTGAATTAAATTCCATTACAGCAGATCATAAGACATTACATTTACACAGTATTTTTTTGGATTGTAACTGCACAAGCAGTGTGTACGTTTTTGATCTATAAACTGTTTAATTAAAATTTCTAACAATTTTATTTGTGTTTTACAAAATGCTGAGTATACCTGGAACTTCTCCATTATCCATTCTCTCGGAACTCGTTCGGCTGTTCCGCCGTATGGTTGAGGACCCGTTTTCAAAGAGACTCGTATTGAGTTTGCCTGATTCTCCATCACCCGTCGTCAGAATCGACGGCTTTGCAGACGGATTTCGTTGCTTTATTGTTCCAACGTTTTCATTGGCGAATGGCAATGTGTTGCTGTCGACAGCACCGCCAGAACCACTCGATTCAAGACTTGCAGATGAGACGCTGCGCCGACTCTCGAGCCCGGAGTCCGAGTCATCGCTGTGCTCGCTATTCCGACAGTCTTCCGACACTGCACTGGCTGTTGTTACACTTGAGCGTAGGGCATTGTCAGGAGGTGATGTGTTCACTGAAGTCCTTACCTTATTCTGAGATGACACTGCACTGCCAACAACGACTCCAGAATTGTCAGAAGCAACCAGTCTTAAGTCTGTGGAGGGTTTCAAAGCAGAGTCCAGCAAGACACCAGCGGTTTTAATCGGAAATGCCTTACCTTCAAGGTGAAGTTTATCCCTGGCGATTCCATATAACGACTTAGAATCTGTCTTAAATGAATCCATCCTCTTGGGCAGAGGAGGCGGTTCCTTTTTCCGTTTGTTTGATGCTTCGACAGACGAAAAGTGACCAAGGTCACGACTGAAGTCTTTCATCACAGAAACGTCCTCTGGGTTCCCATTGAAACCACCAAAGAACTGATCGCCAGGACCAAATGAGCTGTCGAAACCTGCCATTTTTCGCTTGCCTGACAACTTCCGTGGCAGAGTGCTGTAAGAGGAAAACCCATTTTCTCTGGCAATGTGTGGCTCAACCTGATAGAAGTCCAAAGGCTCTTCTCGACTTGCACACTTTACTTTCGCTCCAAACTTCATGGTTCTCTGGTTGCGGTCAGAGTTCTTTCTCTCATTTGTTGGTGTTGCATCGCCATCTAGCAGAGGAGGCGTGGAACTTGCGTTGGGCTGAGTCCTCATCTCGTTTTGGTTAGAAGTATCAGGCAGTGCCGGGTAAGTGTTATGGTTGATTGAACCCATGTTTGACACAAGCAAACTTGGCGAATGTCTGTTCGGTGGTGCGTGGATTTCGACCATACCTGCTGCGCTTGGCATGACACCAGGTCTATCACTACGTTCAACCGTGATGCCACCACTGCCATTCTCCCTTGACTTCCATGACTTGGGACATGGCATTTCGTACGGAGTCACACGTTGCTGAGGTGGCACTGATGAAGTCGAACCTGGAATTCCCGACACAAACTTCCCAGCAAAACCAAATGACTCTGGGTGGTTGAGGATTTCGGCCGACGACTGGGCAGAGGAGCAGGACGATGATAATCGGTGGAGCGTTGAGTTGATACGGGTCAAGCGATCGATTGCCAACATAATCTTCTTCTGGTGACCTAATCAAAGAATCAGATACCAAAACCAGATACATTTGACATACTCTCATGACCAGTTCTACGAGTGAAATGGCTTTTGTGATATAGGGAAACAAATAAGATTGTACATAGTAGAACAGAACTTACTAAAAGATGGTACATATACAGTGAAACACTGTTAACACCCGACCATGGGAAGCACAGCAATGGAGCCTCGCATTATGCGTGTGTGGCTTAATGAGTCTACCAGATAGGTATAGCAGTAATTTACATGTTTTGCCTACATTGCACAAGTATATAGTCATCGAATTTCAGAACATCATCATTAGCTCAAAATATTACCTTGCTCTGCTAAGTACAAAATATGCATGCATTTTTTGCAAATGCAGAAGAAATACGAAAAGAAACAATAATTATTTTAGGAAAAGCAGCGTATCAAATGCTTCCTTGGGCCTCACGTCATGAGTAACGGTTACCATGGACGAAAGTGAGAAAAGGGAGTGAACATATATACTTACGAGGTGATTCAGGTGAATGAAAGTATTCTGTAAGATGGATTACGAGGAAAGGATGAAACATGATACGACACGATAGGTTAGGACAGGATACAAAACAGTAGATTAGGATAGGATAGCATGTAAAGTGTAAGAGGATAAGCTTCGCATAAGGAAAGGATAGGATAGGGTGGAATAGGAGGCAAGAAGATAAGTTGAGTTAAGGCAGGACAAGATAAGAGACAAGCAGGAAAGCTGAAAGCACTAACTGACCAAGTTTCTTAATTCCGATTTCTTCCAGGTCTTCCCATGTGAGGTTGGTGACTGTATCTAGTGTCCCATAGCCCTGCTGGACTAACGTTTCACGATATCTTTCGAGGTGGAGTGTATTCAACCACTCTGATAGATCTTTCTACAAGAACCAAACCAACTTCATTATGACTACTGAACAACAATTTCTTCTTCCAGCCAACTATGACAAGACCACAATACACTAATAGTACCAACACCATCTCCTCCCACCAGCACAACAAATTAATATATTCCTATAATCATAAAATCAGAATTATAAATATTATTATCATTATCATTAATATTAATCTCAAGAGATCATTTCTACCTTGGTCCTTGGATGAATAATAAAAATAATAAGAATTAATTTGCAATCATAAATTTATATAGCACCAAACACCTCCCAAGCCCAAAGCATTTTCTCCACCCCTACAGCTAAGCCATTGATAATAATAATAATAACAATAATAATAAATAATGATAGTAAGTTATGCACTTAACCGGTCTGGCGTCTGGTATTCCGTCGTTGATGCTTAGCTTACTAATTTCAGATTTGAGTTTCTTGCGTATGGATGGTTTTGTTATTCCAATCGCAGTTAAATCCTGACAACAAACCAGATCGGTAAGATAGTCAGTATTGCATGATATGGTATGCACAGTGAAGTACATTAGGCAGAGTAAGTGGAGTACAGCCAAGTATGGTATGGCAACAGTTTTACTGTACTTTACCTTGCCATAAGGTAAATAAAAGTACGATAAAGTGTAAGTAAGAAGAGACAAGGTATGAAGGTATGATAAGAAATGGTATGGTAAGGTAACGTAAGGTGAAGAGCCAAGGTCAAATGAAGTGAGGTAAGACGGACTGTAGTAACAGTATGACAAGACAATGCAACATAATATCATGGTAAGGTGGTTTAGCATTTGAAATCAAGGAGTATCTTTGTACCAACCAGTCTAGTATCAGTTACGAATTGTTATCACAACAGTATATAGTCATACTACCTGAGTTCACTGGGTCATTAACCTCACAGGTCACTGGCCTCATCTTGGAGACTACTGGCTTTACCATGTGGTTACTGGCTTTACCATGTGGTTACTGGCCTTACCTTGGAGTCAGTAGCCCTAGGTTGGGGCCACTGGCATTACACTTGGGTCACAGGCCTTAGCTTAGGGTCACTAGCCTTACCCCGGGTCTCTAGCCTTACCTAGTCAGAGTGACTGACTTTCCCTCAGAGGTCATTGGCCTTACCTCGGGGGTCATGCGTGAGATGGTGGGCATATCGTAGCCAGCATCCACAAACAAACTAGTCAGCTCCTCCAGCTGCAAACTCGACAGCCAGGTGTGCAGAATATCCATGTCCTACAAGAGTAACGAAACGCATAATTTATATAGCACCTCTACAAGATTACATCTACCGAGAAGTGCTACCAAAATGTCCTGCTAAATCAACATACAATTAAACAATTAAATTTTTATTGTAATTTTGCATGCTTTACAAGAATGGTCTCAAAATGGTCTGTCATCTAAGAAAAATTAATTTAATTCAAAATGAATTAAAAAACTAGTAAAACAGTGATGAAATAAACCTTTGAAAAGAATTATGAAAAGTCAAAAATTTTAAAGAGCCAATCAAAATTAGTAGAAAACAAATGAAAAATAAAGGAAAACTTGAGAAAAGTTGTGTACCGAGAGTCCTTGCTGGAGCAGTTCGTTAACATTGACTGTGCTTGAGTATCCACTCTCTTCCAGGTGATCGAGGCTCCCTTGACTTGAACTGGAACTGTGGTAGCTCTGACGGGACGACGAAACTCCTGACTCGCAGCTCTGACCGGAAAGACGGTTCTGGCGAGTCGCATTCTGATGACTGGGAGTGCTCGAGGTGGAAGAGGAGGAGCATCCACCACTCGAGTTGTTGCTTCCACTGCTCATCCGGTGGCTTGCTTCCCCCGTTGCATCTGGACCAGTCAGGTGGTGGTGCTGATGGAGACCATTCCAGCTGGATGGACTCTGACGGTCAACGGAGGGCACGGAAGAACTGGATTTCTGGAAACAGACAACAGGTCGATGTGGATCGCGATATTCTGTGTAGCTCATTTTAGAAGCTCTCAAAGGCAGCAAAGCTGAGCTGCATAAGTGCGTGATTACGCTATGCTAGATAGAGGCATAAAGACATCAGCCAACTTGCCAAACTTTACCCAACCTAGCATTGCCTTACTGAACTGGGAGATTCACCATTCAGTTTGTTACTTGGATTTTCCCCAGAGATGGGGTGGGGTGTACAGAAGGAGGAAACGAACTGGCAGACCCAGTGCCATCTGGATATATACCTCTGCACGTCTCTGTGTCTGTCTGCACGTCTCTGTGTCTGAATATTTACCTAAATTATAAGACATGTCTGTAGCTAAATGCCTGCATATCTCTTTGGTTGCTTGTATGCCTGTCTTTGTCGATGTGCTAGTATGCCTGTAAGCCTTTGCTGCAAGAGTTCCTAATACAGCCAATATCACTCACATCAAAGTTCCAGCCAATATAGCAAAGCCAAGTATGTGCACGTGTGTGCACGTGTGTGTGTGTTGCAAGCGTGTGTGTGTGTGTGTTTATGCCTAAACATATGCATGCCTATTACGCATACATTTATAGAATGTATGTATCTGGCAACTTATAATGTGCATTTTAAAGACAATTAACATGGCAATCTAACAGGTCTAAAAGGGCGTGTGCCGTATTAAAGTTACCATTAGCCTGAAAATATTTCTTCAGCTCTCTGTGACGAAATAATATGTATTTTTAATGACTGTTCCAGGATGTTCCAATGAATGAGAAAGCATGATGTGCCCATGTTGTTGTATAAAAGTGTGAGATCAACAATGCAGGAAAGTGTGAAGCAAAGTGGACGTCACTAGCCTTAGGATGTTGTTGAATGTTGAGCATGACCTGCTGTGGTGTAGCTGCTTGCATTAACTCTCTGGGCCACAATAATTAAGCATGAATATCACACAATTTGTCCATAATTCTGACTACACGACAACTTCTGTTCTTATGAGACATGCCTCTTAAAGGTATGTGTACGCCACACTGACTGTGCTTTATGAGCCGACAATTGAAGTGTATATATGATAAGGTCACGTCAGTTTCTGTTATAATATTATACAGATATTCATTAGAAGACTTAAGACTTGATACCTGAGGTCCGCTTGAGCGAAGGCTGGTCCCGTGGGAGGCAATTCCAGCATCTGAAACAAGTAGGCAAGTAAACATGACTACTCCATTTTAATGATTGATTGATTGATTGATTGATGAGGTTTGGCCAACTGTTTTGCCTGACTGAATGATTGATTGATTACTCAATTGGACTGATTGGCTTGATTGATTGTCATTGACAACAAATACAGGTATGCAAACTAGTTTCTGATCAAGTGTTAGTGAGTTAAGCACGTGGCAAATGTGTATGATTTAGCCAAGGTACAGCTAGCAGATGACCCAGAAACAACTGAGCAAGGTCGTCAAGTGAACAGGTTTGATCAATGATGCACGATGTAGGACAACGATGACACGAAAAACAACAACAATGATGAGTAGTCCATTACTTGTGTTGTCCTCACCTTGACTGGAGAAGACCTTGACCTTGGCCAGAGGTGATCGTGGAGGCGGAAAGCCGTCGTCAACCCTTCCTCCTGCGAAGTGTACCGCCTGGTCCACAGGAGACGGCTGAGGAGAAGAACGGTTCCACGGATAGGGCTTTAACTGACTCCCCGTCGCTGGCTTTGAAACTAACCAATCGTGAAAACAACTTTATTACAATTCACATGCATGTGTGTTTGTATGCATCAGAACAATTGTACAGCCTTCTTTAAGTAACACACAAGGACACTATGGCATGGCTAACTACGCATTGCTGAACAAATGTCTTAAAACAAGCAGAAAACATTTCTCAAACTGTTAGAGATGCTAGTGATCAATATGTCTTGTGGCAGATTGCTCCATAGAAGTAAGTAAGTAAGTAGAGGCGGACCCACAGAGGAAAAGGCGACGTGCGAGAGTGCAGGACCATGAACTGGCCATGGGAAGTTGAACACAGCCACTGGGACAGCTTGAGACCGGTGTGAAGGGCTCCGAGATGTAGTCTGGCGCTGAACCAGCGATTGAAGACCAGGCTATGAGGAGCAGTTCAAACTGTGTTGTCTTCTTAACGGGAAGCAATTGCAATGTGTCATGCATGTAAGCTATGTGTAAGGATCTGGCTAGGCTGCCCATGACATGGACAGTGCATTTCAGGATAAACTGAAGCTGATAAATAAGGATTGATGAATACACTGACGATGACAATGGTGAACATGGTGACAATGATGACCAACGCCATCACCGCCAACACTATCATCAACAAAAAATCATCACCATTCCCACACTATGAGAAAACAAAGAATCTGTCCTATTGAATTTTACGGATTAGATAAAATTTGACAGTCATCATCACGGTCATCATCACATTTGCCATAAGCATCATCACCCTAAAAACGTCCATCAACTAATCATAGTCGTCGTCAGCACATTCATCACTGTTATCATCATCTTGAAACTCATCATCATCGTCTGATATACTCATAATTGAGGCACACTCACAGTTCAGATCGGCTGATTTCGTGCCAGTCTTTGCAAAGGAGGAGCCGCCAGACAGTGCCGCCAGATGACCCTCCAGTCCGTTTCGATGACCTTTGAAGATGCCGCCGCCGGCCAGTGCACTGGTCTGTTCAGCCAGCTGGAAGAAACAGGAGCAGAAGTGATTACTATGCCTTCTCAAATGTTACCTTACGTTGAATGATGTCATGCAGGGCTTCACATAAATCCACGTAGCGTCTACAGGCAAGTTGAAGGTTCAGGTGGGTAGCTTGCATTATATAACAATATATTACATTTTCTTTGAAGGCCAATAAAAAACGATAATCGGTTTAAATAATGATTTTTACAATCAATAATCGGTTTGTGAAAAAAAACGATATTAACAACCCTAAATATAATCTAATCTAATGACTTCTATAAAGTCTTTAACAAAATACAACTTAGGCATCCATCAGTCAATGGCTGCTTCCAATGAAACCAGTCAAAAATTGTAACCCATTGGGAGAGACCAGTCGAAATTCAATAGGTCAAGGAAACCAGATGATCATTATAATGTATCATAATTATACTAATAGTTCCATCACTTGAACCATAGTTATATATTTTGAACTCTATCTATCTTTATTATTCTGTTCAACTTGTTGTAATCAGTTGCAGCGTGTCAGCTGTCTTGAGTGCCAATAAATGAATATAATAATAATAATAATAATAATAGAAACTCTATTGTTTCTGGGGCCACACCTGCCATTCTCTCCCAGTCGAGTGTTTACGGAATGGCAGGGCCAGCGTGGCCCCATGGATCTGTCCTTGGTCTCAAGCTTAGGCCTGCATTTCTGCTCCACCCGTGTGCAATTAACCCTCCCAAAAAAAGCAGGATATGTTGACCAACCAAACCTTCAACGAGGCAACACTCGCCGCCACAATTACAAAGCGCAGTTGAAACGTTTGCCATAATTGCCTGCCACGTGCAGTAATTGCCACCGACAGCACGGGGAGGGAGTGGGGGAAGGCAGGGCGAGTGGAGGAATAAGAGACGTGGAATGTAAAAAGCGAAGGCTAATATAGGCAATGATATTTCGAGACGAATTCCAGCTGTACTTGAGAAGGCCTTCTGATCATATGTTTGCCAGGCAATAACGCCCTGTCAACTTAATCAGCCACCGACAGCCGATATGAAAGCAACATCATCATCATCACTATCCTCCTCCTCCTCCTCAACATCATCATCATCATCATCCCCAACATCACCATCATGATGATGATTATGATCATCATCATCATCAA
Source organism: Aporrectodea caliginosa (assembly GCA_020284085.1). Lineage (NCBI taxonomy): Eukaryota > Metazoa > Annelida > Clitellata > Crassiclitellata > Lumbricidae > Aporrectodea > Aporrectodea caliginosa. Next base: position 46,707 of record JACEVL010000084.1, read on the forward strand.
CAACAACAACAGCCCCATCATTATCAGCGTCATCATGAATCAGTGCTATACTGTGATTCCTAAAAGGTACTATATAGATATCCAAATGCATACAGTATATGTAAACATGGTCATGATGATCATGATCAGTTTGCTTCTCAGACCAGATCCTCCGCAGGTAAAAATCAGGTCTAGCAATTTAAACTTAACCGTATTTTCTGTTAGACGAGATTTACTAAGACATGATGCATAGCTTACATAAAGTGGCATTCCTCTCTCTACACACAGTCAGCCACTCACCTGTTCTTGGCATTGTTTAGCACTATTGCCATCCAATGCCACGTACATCTAGCAACCGTCATCCTCAAGATTTAGTTCCTTCGTTTCTTTGCTTTACAAGCACTCTGAAATGACCCTAGCGTCTGTCTGCCTCTCAGTCTACCCATCCCTCTACCTGTATGCCTGCCATTTCATCCCTCCGTCTCTCTCTGTTTGAACGCCTGCTAATGAGCTGTTTCAATGACTTGGCATCCTTTAGGCACTGCAGAAATCTCGATATTGTGACAATGACTCTGTCTGTCTGTAATTCTGTTTGTCCATCTCATCTGTCTGCCTCCTGCTTTTTTCACCTTTTTCTGTGTATGCATCTGTCAACCGATGCATCTACTGGCAGATCATCTATGTTTCATCCGTAAGATTTAAAAACCCCAAAACTGCAGCTTATGACTGGGATGTTGCTGTAGTGCAACTAAGGCACTAGAAATAGAACAACTTACCCTAGGGCCCTACATTACATTACTTTACTTCACCTATCTCAAATTACCTTACCTAACCTTACCTATATGGGTTTTTGACAAAGTCAAGTAGTCATGTTCGGATTACGGATTACCTACTAAACAAACTATTGAGCCGACTAGCACCCAGCAACATGAAGGGGTTCCATCGTATGCACACTCGTTTATCTTCCAACTCACTGATCTCTCCATTTCAATCTGAAACCTATAAGTTCAATCAACAGAATCCACACTTCTTGCTCTTCATAACGACGTCGTAGTTCATACCTGTGGAGGAAGATGGTTGGGCTCCTTGAAGGCGACGTGACCTGTGGTGGGTTCTGGGGCGCCGACCACCGCCGGAATACGAATCCCTGAACTGGCATCTGCAATGCAAGCAGTTATCTCATAAAGCACCAAGTTATGAGAATACTGTAATGAAGGAAGAGAGGAAGGAAGGATGGTAGGGAGGTATGGAAGAAGGGATAGAATGAGGAAAAGGGTGGCCTGAACAAACAAATGCATCAATGAAAGCATTTTTGAAATACATCAATGAAAGCATTTTTGAAACACATCAATGAAAGCATGTTTGAAATGCATCAATGTTGTATTCCAGTAGACGTAGCATTATTATATCCCGGGAGCTTGAACTGTGTTTGCGACGAGAGGTTCTCGTCATCCGCCTACGGGATTACAATTTTATGACGAAACATACTCGTCATCCGCAGCGAAAGAGTTAATGAAAGCATGTTTGAAATGCATCAATGAAAGCATGTTTGAAATGCATTAATGAAAGCACTTATATATTTGTTTGCACATAAGCGTGCGGTGCCAGCCATATTTCTCACATTTTGGGACAATTCCCACAATTTGACATTTGGCTGGTAGTGTCTCTGATGAGTTCACCTTATAATGGCGCTTGGTAAGATTCCAATTACACTTACATCACGAAAGAGAGAAGAAACAAGTAGGAAGAAAAGAAGTAAGCATGCAAGATTACAGTAAAAAATGAATAAAGATGAGCTTCCAGTCAAAGATGATAGAAACTTTATATTCAGAGTCCTTTATGCCAGCGCTCATTTGACACGATTTTCCCAATATTTAAGAATCACCATTATCGCCTTTCAAACAATTGTATAAACATTTTTATTTCCCATCTTTTTCTATTTAACTGTTATCCTCTAATCATAATGCTTGTCCCTCGATGTTGTACCTGTTTGTGGTGTGACAACCAGATTATATATATATATATATATATATATATATATATATATATATATATATATATATATATATATATATACATATATAAATATATAATGCATTTCAATAACATCACACACCACCACATCATATATATATAATGCAATTCATTAATCTTCTTCACTGCTTCACAGCCGATTGTCGTTTAATTGTGCCGTCGGCGACATGAAAGGAGGATTGCAGTGAGGAAAGTGAGGAAAAGTGGAACGGAAGGACAGACCGACGACGGACGGAACAGAGTAGATGGATTAGTTGACTCCAAGCAATAGATCTGTTGAGGCTAGATACTAGCAATTATACCTCATCTGATCTCATCTAATCAGATCTAATATATTCCAACATAACAGCAGAATTAACAATACAAAGCTTTAGTAGATTTATAAATTTAAATATTGTTCCAATTTTCATGAGTTTTTCGGTGTTGTATTGATTAGACCAGTACAACATGAAATCACTGTTATCGTCCCTTGGCCTCTCTGGTTGTTTCACTCATTTCTTTAATTAATTAATTGCCTGTAATCCTTCCTTCCATTCATTTATTTATCCATCCACTTTCAATCACATTTCTATCCACTCATGCTTTTCTCATTCAATCATTCATCCATCATTCCACCTGTCCTTCCATTCAACCATTCATCTACCAATTCATCCATCCATCCTTCCGCCTATCAATCCATTCTTTCATTTATTCATACACAAATACATTCTTCTTGATTACCGACTGCTTTAACCGAATCAATCAAGCATTCATCTTGATTAGCCGATTGATTGATGTATATACATAGAAAACAGATAAGCTGACTAACTGACAGACAGATATTGAAAAACAGGCAAGATCAAAATAGCAACACAGGTTCAGCTGAACTGCGTCAGGGATCACCTTCTGGAGCCTTTTTCTTTGCTCGGCAGTGCAACAGAATTGATAAGAAGCTGAACATTGGAAACGATGTTTCTTCAAAGCCAACTGCTGCCACTTTTACACTATCAGTTGTCCACAAAAAAATTCTGGAATGCCTGCTAAAGTTGCTGGGCTCTCGCTTTGCTGAGAAGACTTTCTGAACGCACACTTCCAGATAAGCCACTTGCAGAGAATGTCTATCTTGATAAGACACAGAGTGAGTGCATCTTACACAGTCAGAGGAAGGATCAGGCGTCAAGGATAAGGACTGGGCACCTGCCATCATACGCCGAGGATAACAACATGGAGCAGTATATAATGTATCTACCTAAGTACTGTATATATCTGCTATAGATATGACCTTAAAGCATTGTGGCAGACTGGCAACATGGCTTCAAAAGTAGAATTTAACAATGTTATTATTAATTAAATTTGTAACGCATGCGCAGTCACACCGAAATGTGAATTTGAGGCACGGATAATCAGCTGCCAGGAGAAGATGCAGTTTAGATATGCAAGTGCTTGAAGGCCAAGGAGAAATAGTTTTGAGCTGTTTTTTAAAGGAAGGAAGTGAATTGGAGCTACGCAGAGAGAGTGGCAGTCGATTCCATATAAAAATATTATTTAAATTGTACGGCAATTAGATAAGATGTTCATTTTGTTTTATTTCGTTTCTTATGTTTTAATGATTTATTGTTTAAATCAATTTAAAATAAGGCGGCTAGTACTAATTAAAATACACATTTAACTCTACAATTTAACTTCGATTAATCGCTTAAAATCGATTAATTTGGTATCTGCTACATAAAGTGTGAATCCTATTAAAAATGTAGTCACTGAGTCAATTACTACTTTCTACAAAGAACTTCAATCATTTCATAACTAAAGATCAAATTGTTAAAACTGATAAATGTAGTCAGTAGTTACTACTTTCTACCTACAAAAAATGTCAATCATTCCTCACGACTCATGTTAAAGTCAAAATTGCAAATAGTAAGTTTATCTTAACCAACAGCAATTACCCTAACTGCAAAATGATCGCTTAATTTTCTACTGAAACGTTTCACATTATCATTGTTTGCCATATTGTTTACTCCGGAAATGAGGCCGCCTGACATCAGGAAATAAGTTTAAAAAAAATAATTAAACATGCCAAAATTAATTGATCAAAATTTGCAGTATTAATCAATTAATTAATCATTAAAATCACCAGCCCTAATTTAAAATAAACATCCTTGTTTCTTTGCAGACCCTTCCTCCACTGTCCAATACCAGATTGCAGCAGTCACGCCAACGCTAAGCCAATACTGCCTGTGGTTAGCGTGCCCTTAGTATCACTCGGTACTGTATCTTCCGCTAGACTAGAGTAACCCAGCAAAGAACATCTCTCAAGATAAACGTCTGACAATACCCGTCAATTAGCACTGGCCAAACCACACTTTAAGGTGCAGACCAATGAATAATGCATATCGTGCATTGCGCTGCTATACATGTAGTTGTAGTACTGCGTTTTGCACGTACACGAGCCGAGGCAACGCACCCATCAAACAGTTAACTACTGATATACAGTACCTTCTTGTGTTGGATCAGTTACGAAGTACATATACAGACGAAAGGACGTCCCGGAAACCATACAACAGAGCCATACAATAGAGCGAGGATAATTCTATCAGTAACGAACCATTGTCGGAATTGTGCACCTCATAAGCTAGTACCGAGATGGGGAGTGAGTTGGGCGTGGAGTGTGTGGTCAGCAATCAGCATAATGGTCTGAGACTCGATATTGACGAGCGAGGAACTGGTCAGTGCACCGCTGGAAAAATCACATCTCAACCTTCCCGTCCATCTGACAACATGTCTCTCTAATCATAGACTGGCATTGATCCGATCTGCATCCGTGTTGCGGAGGATAAACGGGTGTTGCCCAAATCGAGGAAGGATATGTCCGCGCCACCCATCCTTAAATTCGTGGAACCGATAAGCTGATACTGAATCAGGGAGATAGTCAGCCCCAGTGTGCGGTCGGCTCGATGGCCAGAATTTTGGTAGAGGGAAATGAATAATTAATTAAACAGGTCTGTGCAAAATGGGGGCAGAGCTCTACATGGAAGCTTACCACCGTTGCCATAAGAGAGAGAATCCACGTGTTACGACCACCACAGAGATCCCATATCTGTGATGCAGAATTTGTAAACTACATTGGTTGAGGACAGCCAGCACAGAATCTGGGGACAACAGCTTACTCAATGAAAGCTGTAAAGCATGATAGACAAGCTAAGCTAGTATGGCCAGTAGTCCTAAATATGGAAAGGGAGTGAAAGACATGTGAAATGCATTCCTAGGGCAGAAAGACACAACTTCCCTGTCCTACGAACTATGTGAATGACTGTTGCTTCAGATAAATGGTGGTTGTTCTGAAGTTACAAGAGGTAGATGGTTGCTAGGAGAAAGATCGTAGTAAAGAAGGGACAAAAACAGAACTACTATTGCCAGTAAAAACACAAACCCTGTTCATCCTCAGGATGTTTCCCATTTGGCAACAACGGAAAAGTCGGATCCCAAGGCAGAAATTCACAACGTTGCTCCTAAGAAGGAAGCGGCCATCCAGAAGTTTCCTTGGAAAGAACGGACATATCAGCAAAGCTGCTATGAAACGGCCATTTTATATTGAAAGTAGAAGGGGCAGTGATGTGGGTGGCTCTGAAAACAGAATCGGATGGAGTCACCACACTCCAGCAAGTCATTACCTAACTGCTAAGTACTGCCATAGTACATGTATATTACACACATACATATGCACACATATAATGCCATAATGTCACATATGCATGTATATACATACAAACATATATATACATATACATACATATATAAATATATATACATATATATTTATTTATATATATGTGTCAGCGGCTGGGTTGAAACCATGCTCCAATTTGTCAATAAGTAGCGCTTGGTGCGTTCTTCAGCACCATGCATGAAGCACCTAAGAAGCAGCGCTTAAACATGCGACCTGCAGAGGACGCCGGCATATAGTCCCTCAAGACAAACGGAATCCATGAAGCTGTGGAAGACACAGTTCGATGCACAGAACACCAGCGGATGAAGGCCACAGTCCATCGCGCTGCATCTTCTAGGACGGTCACGCAGGGTCAATTCCCGGCTGAAACCGGCGGAAGCCAGTGAATAAATTTGCGATGGAGTCCCGAAGCTTATTCGGTCGGTCAAGACGCAATTGAAACGACAATGTCCACAGGAAATAACACGCATCTCTTGAGTATAGGAGAAATCCAAGTCGTGAATTGCAAACACTGACACGCCCTTAAAAGCCGGTCTACTAGCAGCAGGCACTAGTGTGGCTAAAGAAGTAGATATCTTTGAAGAGACGCTACATAAATTCTCAGAATGAATGAATAAAGGCCGCCAGAGGTCCTGTTTCCCGCCCCTATACTTGAAAATACATGATAAATTTTGACACATAGGCCTATCTAACATTAATTATGTTGACTAGAAGGGTGCAAATCGTCTGATTACTTCCCTGCCCCTGTCGGGCGGTTAAAGTACCAAGTCTTGATAAACGAAGAGGGCAACACTAAAAGTATCTGTTAAGATACAGCTTGTTAAACAGCAACTACACACACAGAGACGATAGCTTTTCAACATGCATATATTTCTGTGTATAAAGTAAGTTCGACGTTAACGGCCCTGGAAGCCATAATTATGATGTCGTTAAACACTCCACACAATTATTATCGTCAAAGAAATCGCAATCTTCTTGTACAAGTGTAATTAAACACGGTCATCTGATGCTATAAATAAATCGCATTCAGTTGGTTGGCTACTTTTTCCATTTACCATTTAGCTACGTAGGGTCAACTTCAATGACTCTGGCAGTCATAGCATGTATTTAAACACTTGATACTATTCAGTAGACAACAGCTTTAGCAACAACGCAGTATCTGGTAATAGCAGAAACCAGTGTGGATAGCAAGCTCACTGACGCACTTTTCTAATTCCTATATTTATATTTTGATGGTGTCAGTACATCAAACCTCGCTTCAGTCTTGTCAGCAGCAACTAATGTGGCTCAAACGTTCACAGACATAAACTGTCTGGAGTCACAGCACATTCAATCTTGCTTACTACAGCAAAACAGCTTTCTAAAAAATTCAAAGGGCTCATTAATGAAGACCATCCTAGTATAAAAATAATAATGATCCAACGTTTCAACACGGTGTTATTTCGTGTCATTTCGTGGAACTGTTGCCGCACCGGATTTCGAAGAATAAGGGCCGTTCCAGATGTTTTTCCATTCTTCGTAATTACTATTCAAGTCCCTGAGGGACTACATGCACCTCAGGTAAAAAAACAAAATAATAATAATAACTATGCTTATGACAATAATGGCACTTCAGACAATAATAATAAAGACAATAATAACAATAACAGCAATGACAACAACAACAAAAACAATTATAATCATAATAACAATAAAAATAATAACAATAAAAATAATAACAATAACAATAACACTAATAATAATAATAATATTAATAATAATAACAATAAAAAATAATAACAATAATAATAATAATAATAATAATAATAATAATAATAATAATAATAACTATGGACGTTGTATAATATAAAAATTAGAATAATATTTCATAATAATTGATAAATAGCGTAATAAATAAACGATGAGGAAGCAACTACTCATATAAAACATAACAGTGTTGCAAGTAGTCATCGTCGGTGGTGGCTGCAGTATAGTCAATCGATAGCTCCTTCATCCAGCGCCTCCGCTGTTTATTACAGTCGTCCGTCCTCCTGACAGACCGAGGAGATCTACGGACCAGTTGACATCTGACAACAACATGTCTCCAATCAATACTAGCACCTCCTCCATCTCTCCTCTCCCTCCTCTCCCTTCTATTTCTATTCCTCCTACTCCTCCGTCTAATCCAACTACTCCCCTCGTCCTACCCTTCCCTCCCCCTATGCGTCGTCACCTTTCTCCTGTTCGTCATCCTACTCTTTCTCCACCGATACCTATTCCTCCTCCTCCTCCTCGCAATCCGCATGTCCTGTTCCTCTTTCTCGTCCTACACCTCTTCTAAGTCTTTCTCTTCTGCCTCTCCTATACTCTTCAATCAATAGTTAAAATAGGCTTTGTCAATTTGTCTATGGTTCTCTTCATCGCCTCCTCTATTGCTACTCTGACCAAAAATGTGTTACTTCGACTTGCCGCACATGTCATCCTCCTCCTCCTCCTCCTCACAACCCCCTCTCCCTTCTCTTCTTCCTTTATCTCCTTCTCCTCCTCCTCCTCATCGCCCTTTCCCTTCTCTTCTTCCTTTACCTCCTCCTCCTCCTCTTCTCCTATTCCTCCTCTTGGTCCTTTTCTTATTTTATCAGCAGACGAACGAGGAGACACTGAAATATATATATTAAACGAAGACGAGGCAGACTAGGACAATGAGGAATTTGCCGATGGGGACGAGGACGAACCGAGCGATGAGGAGGAAGAGAGCAATAAGGATACGGAATGGGGCGCCGAGGAGTAGGAACACAGCTATCGGATGATGGCTGAACTGATGTACAGTGGCAGTTTCTCTAGATGTGACCATGAGTCGAATACATAGCAAATGATTTCGTCGTAAACCCCTTCGAAATGGAAACAACTCGTACAGGCCAGATCGATGGACTTCTCTGTTTTATAGCATCTCAATAAATGTGAAAAACCTGTCGCAAATTCAGTGTAGGAGGACTTCTATAAACAGTAGATACATGCAACATCCAGTATACGGCCGAATATAAACACGACAGCACGCCAGAGTGGTTCTTAAGCCAGGCTTCTATTCTACTCTATTTTGATTTAATCAAATATAAGTCGATCTGATCCTATGCATTTCTCATGTTCGTTTACTATTATAGAGAAGTCTGTGAAGCACATGGAACCACAAAGGAACATATTAATTGTCTCCATGCAACTTACGATATCCCTCCACCCTACGTCTTTCACCGAAGGCAAAAATCGACCTATACTTTGTGCAGGTCGAGTTCCGAACATAACTTCATGGGCGGAAATGATTCAATTTTATTTCTACACCCAGAGCAATCCGCATTATTGCTCTTTTCGATGCAAACTAAGATTGTTTCGACTCTGAGTCGAGAGCGCACAGATTAGATTGTAATCCGGACACCTTACCTTGCCTTCGGTGCCTTCGGAATATAATTACATTTCGTAGTTCTCCCGAACCCTGGCCGATTTTTAAATGCTGTTCGCCCAGCGCACAGATGCCCTGTATATATCGCTAATCAAACAATAATACGTTGCCTTGATCGGTATACCTGAATAGCAGCAGCGCCACATCACGTCTAGTATACAGTGCGACGAACGGCAACCTTCTCTGAACGGTTTTCACCCTAAATGGTGCGACATGCACGACGCTTCGTTTTCGGCACTACTGAACTTACAAAATACTTCGTCCGACCACCGTTACTTCGTCCGCAACTTCGTCGGGATGTCCCTAATGCTAGCTACCAATTATAATTATTTAATTATGGCGCCCTAAACTTAGCCCGTTCGCCTAATGCGACTGCTGGCCTCATTTACATCCAGCAATTAACAGTTGGAGAGCGAGTGGAGGGGTATTGAAACGAAATAAGGATACAGTTATATAAATTCGAATCAACGAAATAAATCTTCAAATACTTGAATACAACCTTTACCGTTGAATAAATGAATATTGATTGAAGTAGAACTATAACAAACTGAACTTAAATATAAAATATTATTTAATACCTGCATTATTAATATTAAAATATTTTATAATTAGCCTAATGCGACTGCTGACCTCATTAACATCGAGCAATTAATTGTTGAAGAGAGAGTGAAGGGGTATTAATACCTGCATTATTTACATTAAAATATTTTATAGTTAATTCTACGTTAAAAGCCTTGTAGCGTAGCTGCTCTGCTACAAATTCATACATTAAAAAATGGCCGAAGCCACATCATATCTTTATATGTATCATATTAAGAGCATGCAGTCTTTTGCCAATCAACCAGAAATACAATTAGAAAAGTTCATCGTTTTTCGGTCCACTTACTAACTGATGATTTAAATGATGTATTCACTGTTAGAGCACATAATCGTTAACAGCCACCATCATCAATCATATCAATTCACCATCACCATCTACTATAAATCATCAACGTTATCAATCACTGTCACCGCCATATTCATCATCATCATCGCCTATGATGAACGAAATAAGAAAAACCTAGCCACATAATCATCATCATCATCATCATCGTGAAATAATTAAATAATTCCTTCCTTCCTTCCATCCCTTCTCTTCCCCACATACACATATATCCCGCCCCACTCCCTCCTCTCCACACCCGGCACATCTACAGGAAGCCCAAGATACTCACCGTGGTTGACCTTGACCTTTTTCGATCTAGAAGAACCGCAACACAGTAAATCCATCATCCCACCCGCTGCCAGTCAACCGTCGCTCAACCGAATAATCACACCAGACGCCGCCCAACCTTCTCATACGTCTTCTCGACTCGATCGCCAACTCACAAAAGCCCGCTCTTCGCTCGATCGCCAACCACAAAAGCCCGGTCGGGCGCAACGCAAATCATAGTTGAATGCCTCCTTAAAATCACGCGTGCTTTGACGGTACTCGGCAAAAGCTCGCCTCAGACAACTCGCTGACAAAGGCACGCGGCTGGGCAAACCTCGACGGAGTCATTAGTCAAACCGAAGACGAATTCTTACGCGAGTTATTGCCACGGATGAACGACAGACTGTCTGAGCGTTGGCTAGACGGTAAGCACCGCGGTCTGTGCACGAGTGGCAAGAATAAGCCAAATCTGACGTTGCACATTAATTGCAAACAGTTGCAAATAATTAATCTTGTCTACAGTGGCCAGAATTCCCGTGTTACAGTGGCAAGACGGTAGAAGTCCCACCAGCAGAGATGAAAACCAGAAACAGCAATGCTTAAAACAGTGAGCAGCTGATCACTAAAGGTGTATGCGGTGCAGTAAAAGATACTTTGTTCCTTGAATATTTCATCAATTTCCAGTTATTTCTCACTTATTTTCAACTGAACGCTAATGCTCAATCACAATTGTTTTTCTTCATCTCAAGCACTGCTCTACTGCGAGTCAATCCGCTCAAACAAATGATTCAAATTTGAAAGACTCAACTCGTTAATGGTTCATTTCAAACTCCAGAAGTGCATCATCCAATCCAACACAAAAGCAAACCAATCTAAACCAATCCAAACCAGGTTTTGCATAGAATATTCTTCACGCAGATGACTATGGAAGAGTTTTCTCTACAAAGAAAGTCAATTTTCCTCACAAAAGCAGTCTCTCCGATAATGAAATCTGGCAACAGCGCAGCACATTCAAACAGCAGAGTATCCGGACAATAAGATAATGTAATTACACATCTGCCCGCTTGGACTGCGTCCGTCTCCCTGAACAAAACGTCTTGCAGTCGGCAAAACAACTTACACAATCAATCCTCTGCTGTTCCCGGAATTCGACGAAATGTATTGGAATTTTGTGAACTGTACCCGCGTTTCACTAACTTATCGAAATTACGCAAAATAGCAGTGGAATTTCACGAACTTAAATGAAATGAAGCAATCTTTATGTATACCATCAAGAATCTCTGCAGAATTTAACAACTGCACTCTAACTTCCGGAATGCACCGAATTTCACGAACTGCACCGGAACTTAAAGAATCTCACTGGCGGAACTTCACACATTAATCCTCTAAATCACACCAGCGAACAGCAATTCCGAACACGAAAATCTCCATCTTAACGCCAAAGGCCGGCCTCAGTTTGCCTAGTGCATATATATATATATATTCTATATATATACCGTGCATCAACAATAAACTCGATTAATCTGTGTCGAACTCGCGGCTACTATAGGACAACGGACACGATGTGCAAGACACGAATCCGACCTATAGCAAAGAAGTGTCAGCTGCTTTGCTTCGCTCCGTCCATCTGCAACCTGCCGCTACCGCCGACGTTCGTTCGGCCGACGACGAAGGAAATCGGCCACGGTGGCGACCGGCTCGGCCGTTCCAGAGGTTTTTCTCATCATCAGCAGAGGAGAAGCGTCTTTGCGGCCGAGTTGCTTTGAGACGTGATCGGACTGATGACGACGGCGACGGTGTGCCTTACAACGTCGCAATCGAATTCCAATTTCGTTGCGGGCGCTTGAGAATGTGAAGCGTCAAACGCGTCTCGAGGGAAAAGGAGTGGCCAGAAGAACAGCAAGACATGTCAGATGACCAGCGCTTCATCGCTGCTGTGTTATGTAATGTAAGAAGCCTTAAGAGCAGTGTTCGCAAACATGTATGCATGCAAGTACAGTAGAGCGGAGGAGTGGCTGGATGGTGAAGAGGCCACAAACACAAAGGAACTTGAGCTGCAAGTATTGTATAGGGAGTTGTGGGCCAGCAATAGGATTTTAAGTGCTGCACTCTCAGATTTTCAACAAATGAAGTAATTTAAGGATGGGAGTGATATGGTGATGTTTGGGTGTGCTGGTGACATCTCAGGCAGGTGAGTTTTGTTGAGTTGCAGATGCTTAATTTTGATTGTTCAATCAAGGATGATGAAAAGGGAATTGCAGTAATCAAGCTAGGAGTGGACAATAGAGATAGTGACATTGGAATTAGGTTTTAAAGTCGAGTACAAATTGGATGCAGCAGAAGTCACAGATGTGCACGAAGTAGGTGCAAGGTCACTCTAGACCGGTCAGACTATGGTAGGTCAATTCAGAAGTCCAAACCAATTGAATCGATCAAAAACTATATGCCCAACAAAAGAGTAACATCATACTAACCAAAGTATGCTAGATATATATGTACTATGTATATGTGATGAATGTACAAAAGCAACTTATGGAGTAAGAATTGAAATGTATGAAGGCTGTATACAAAAGTATATGGGTAAATATGTAAATCTGTGAACGTCTCTTCACAACTGCTTAAAGAAAGATGCAATTAAATTATTTAATACTTTACACAGGCATGTCAGAGCCTGATAATACTGTCTGGAACTGCCCTACGTCCTCGGCGTATTAGGCGACTGATGCATATTCATAGCCTAATGTATATTTATTTTTGTACTGAATATTAATCATCCACATGTGATTGCCGGTTACCGGTAGACCCGAAGGATTGAAAAGGGTGGAATGACGGACGCCAGAGGCTAGTCACCTGCCTCATCATTGCAACCGGACTTCCCAGTAATAACCCTCTGAGTTTCCATGGTGCCAGGCAGCCAAGTAAAAAATCTAGTCATCAGGCAGAAAGACTGCAGGCAATCCAGGTGAGAGACAACTATAGCCAGCCAGTCTCTTCTGCTGCTGCAGGTGTGGACAAATCGACAATGTCGTTAACAACAGGTAACAAAGGCGGGCTGATCGACGAACGTGGTTATACGGTAGGCTTATTGATATAAAGGAAGGATACTGGCATGGTTACCGGTGAGGCCTGTTGGAAAGCGCACGCTGAGGTCTTTGTTAAGGCTATTGATAAGGATATTAATTAGAGTATTGGCAATGTAAGGCAAGGCAAGGCAATGTATGGAAAGGGAGAGAAAGGTATGAGAGGCAAGGCACAGTAAGATATTTCTCCGAATTTCATCATTCTTTATAAACACTGAAACAATTCGAACTTTACGTAAAACCAGAGAAAAATAATCGGAAGAGCGGGAAGACTTGTTCGGATTATGTCTGAGGTTGATTATAAAGACTTTGGTTGGCAGCAATAAATGTTTATTTTTAAAATATGAGCCCCAATAACCATAAGGCAACAGCTGACAAATTCCTGTCAAGCGTTTGTGTATGTCTATGAGTTGGTGTGTGTGTGTGTGTGTGTGTGTGTGTGTGTGTGTGTGTGTGTGTGTGCGTGTGCGTGTGTGTTTCTGCGTCTAGGCAGCTTTTAACATGCTTTTTATGAGCAATGAGCAATGACTTCCTGCATGCCTGCCTCCTAAAAAATTCGAAACCAGACCCTTCTGCCATTAACCTCATCCCGCTGCACCCCTCCCACCTTGGGTAGGTACATTCTACTCGGCTCCTGGAGAACGTTTTCGCCTGCCGACCAAAAATAACAACCCGCTCAGCCTGTGTGGTCGTGCATGTTGGAACAAAAAACCTCAGTATGGGTGAAGTGGATGACGTTATGACCAAATCCTAAGGAATGCCCCATAGGTCAAAGTACAGACAAGGGGAAGTTGCTGTTATCGGTATTTTGCCACAGCAGGACATCAGTGATGCCTTTGGCAACAAGAGCGTGAAAGAAGATGTGTTTACAGGAAGGGGTTAGATATCGAAATGTCGATTTCAACTTTCGGATATGGGATTGCTTGGGTGGGGATGGTTTGCAACTGAATACTATTATACTTGAGGACAAGGTTGCAAGACAAGTTTTCATGATGATGAAGATTTTAAACCCTGGAAGAAGACACCTATACCTATGGTAGTTGAGTAACAGACTCACTAACAGTAACAGACACAAAAGATTAAGAATTGCAACAAAGAGGCTAACAGCTGGTAGAACAGAAGCCATAAGGATATTTGATGTATTAATGTTTTAGTGAATGTTGCATATGTAAGAAGTATAGAAGTATTAAAACAAGAACAGAACCTGTGGCTAAAGAGAATCTTGACAAAACTGGAATAGCAGAATCATGGACAAAGCCCAAGATCATGGACAGTGAATTGGCTTTTGATGGTTATAGATTATTTAGAATGAATTTATTCAGCTAACCAAAAAACAATTGGACATTGGGCTGGATGGGTTTTGCAATATTAATTCAGTAGAGAGGTGTGATATGAGAAATAAGGCTTTAAAAAGCACCTGGTGTGAAATTAAACAGATCTCAGGTGTCTGTGGAAGTGGAACTCTGCTACAGAGTGCCCGATCGCAGAGAAGAAGCTCGGCAGGTACTTTGCAAACCACAATAACTTGGGCTAGCAGGCGAACTTCATTGATATGATTCAACTACCATACTCACTGCGGAAAATGGGATGGCACGAGAGAAGGATGCGATTTTCTTGGATTTTATTATTGCCAGTTTTATGCAGCAACATGTCATGGAACCCACTAGGGGCACAATGTTCTGGATTTAGCGATAACATCTGATGAAAATATGGTAGACAATGTGAGTGCAAGTCAAAGCATATGAGAAAAAGAGAAAAAGCTTCTTTCAAGCTGAATGAATTAGTAAGGAAAAGATTGAAGGAATAAGATTACATAGGTGGAAATAAAAGTGAATGAATAAAATTTTCTAAGCTTGCCAACGACACAAAACTGTGCAGAGCTGTGGTTGATGACTTCAGAATAAAAACAGAGATACTATTGTCAAAGAATCTACGAAGACTTCAGATGGTCAAAGGACTGGCAGACTGGCTTCTAAATTTGGAAAGTGCTCAGTAATTTATATGGGAAAGAGAAAAACAAGAAATAAATAATTTTCATATGAAATAGAGGTTAGTACCTAGTGAGTGAGGTAGAAAGGGATTTGTGAGCGAGTATGAATAAAAGTGCAAAACCTTCAGTTCAAGGCATGTTCTGGGCTAGCAAAGGATGCAACTTCAATCTCAAGCATAATCAAAAGAACAATGGTGAGCAGAGACAAAGATACAAAATGTGGAGAGCCCTGTACAAATGACCAGTAACACTTGGAATACTGCATCCAGATATGGAATCCATGTCAGCTTAGAACAAATGGAGAAAGTTCAAAGAAATGCTATCAAAATAACTTGGAGCTACTAGGATCTGAGCAATGAAGAAAGGTTGAAAAAATGTGGCCTAACAATGATGGAGAGAAGAAGAAGCACAGGAGACCTAATTGAAGCTCATAGAATTATGCAGTGGGAGAGGTTCTTTGAATTAGTACCAAACCAGGGTTTTGTATAAATTATTTAAGAACCCAAAGCACTTCTGTCCCATACGCTACTCCATTCGTCCTGTCATCTGCCCCAATTCCCATATCCCTACCCATCCGGGGAACAGAATAAACCGCATCGTTTCTAAAACGACCCTACCTTACCCAACAGTGTGGACAGAGCTATGTTTGTTACATTGCCTCGCGCACTGTCCGTCTGCCAGCCAGTCGATCTGTCTGTCTGACGGCAAGTCCGTTAATTGGTCACCGTATTGGTGTTAATTGGCCCATTCAACACAATTCACTCTACAACATGATCTAAGAACTCATACAATCTAATCTAATATCTCATCACCTCATTCATCCCACCCCATCTAAGCGCATCTAATTTCCTATGCGTGTTCGTCTACTCAGCCTCGCAACACCTGACCGTGCCAGTCTGCCAGACAGCAAAAATGCGCCATAGTCGTATGGTGCCCTGCCCTGTCCTGTCCCTCCATAAATGACTACAGTCAAAATTTTACATCACCTGCTGCTAACTAGACAGTTCTCTCATTCCCAATGCCAGAGCCGGTTCTAGCTATAGGCTATATAGGCGGCTGCCTAGAGCGGCATATTTCAAGGGGCGGCAAATTCTGGCAAAATAATGCAAGAAAAGCATATTTTTTCTTGAAATTTAACTATTAAATATAGAATTGGGCGGCATTTTTGTCCTTGCCTATAGCACAAAACTGTCAAAGGCCGCCTCTGCCCAATGCCCATGGTGGACGTATACAGCGCTACACCACAAAAGACTGACGGTCACGCTTAGCTGATTTCGGGGGAGGAGCTACCAGTTTGAATGTTTGTCAGCAACAAAGTAATTTTGACAGTTTGTTGAGTGTGGTTCATTGACAGTTGGACAACGTGAAGACTGAAGCAGAGAATGTCAGTGTGAATCATTTGAAGGTTCTGTCGCGACTGCTATGAAAGGGTAAGCAGATATTAAATATTCAATGATTCACTAGCAGTTGAATAATTGTATATAGTTTAAAGTAGGGCTGCAGAGTTCAACAATTAATTAATTGTAAAAATTTTTAATCGTTTAATTTCGGCTTCTTCGATTAATTTTCTAACTTATTTCATGATGTCGAGAATGGCGAATAATGATAATGTGAAACATTTGAGTGGAAAATTAAAATTAAGCGATCATTTTGCAGTTAAGGTAATGGCGACAAAGGTAACTGTTTTTCATTGCAATAAACAATTTGCTTACTGTGATTCAAACACATTGCTGACATGTCATCTTCAACATATGTAATGATTGAAGTTTTTTGTAGAAAAAAAAGCAGTAACTGATTCAGTGACTACATTTTTAACAGTTTTTCACGCTTTACGTAACAGATACCAAATTAATCGAATTTCAATCGATGAATCATTGAAGATAAATATTGGAGATTAATCGATTAACCTTTTTTAATCCATACCAGCCCTGGTTTAAAGGCATGTATTTCAGCTCTTTTGTTTTAAAGTCTATAATGGGAGAAGAAAGAAGAGCCTAGAAGAAATGTTTGACGTTAACTCATGATATCCAGCAAGTCTGACATTCGTTCATCAACCAAGTCCACTTACACTCGCCCAATACTCATCTGAATGTCTATGTTTAATCTGACGTTTGCTCTTCCTCTGTTACGTACAGGTTTTCGTCAGCTGCCACACTCATCCTATACCAGTTACCGGATTCTTGGGCCTCGACGCTAGACCAGTCCCTCGACTCTGGACCAGTCCCTCGACTCTGGACCAGTCCCTCGACTCTGGACCAGTCCCTCGACTCTGGACCAGTCCTTCAATCTTCGTACCCAGTCAGTCATCCCATCTATTTGTAATTGTAATTATGACGATTTATATAGCATAGTTGGTAGCAAGCTACTTCTAGGACGCTTATTGCCAAAGCTACATGTAAAGACCTAGTGAGCTCAGCTATAAAATTAGTACACACTGTCGGCAGGCAGATTATACAGCGAGGGAGAGGACTTGGCCACCACCCTCACAACACATACCAAGGCATGGAGACTTGAGTTCTAGCAGATCTCCATTGCCGAGGCTACAAAGCTAACGCTTCATACTCACAGCTGGCTCTCGGGTTCGGCTTAAAAGGATGAAGATCTAGCAAAAGATACTACACGCTTTTTGGGTACTTCTGCAAACTGATGCCAATATGCTGCAGTAGCGAAGCTTATTTCTGATGGGAAGTTGGCACCGAATACTACCTTGGGGCATAACCGATCCGGCATGCCCTTGAACACTTCAAAGCCGCAATGTACAAGGCCAGTAATACATGCCTGCAAATAATTAACTTGTCACAGCATTCCTCTTGTATGTGAATGCCAGCTGCAAAACCGAGCACGCCACAAACTAGTTGAATTAGCCTCCATGATGCTAATTGTTTTGTTTTGTGTGCTTTTGAGCATCACAGACATGCCAAAAACCCACCCAACTGTTCCAGCTGGCTGTGATGTAATTTATTTCCATAAAAGGCCTAACAGTTTGAACATTGGCATTCATTGTTGGATATAAGGTGCATGGTTTATTACAGCAGACATCATTGTACATTGGAGAACAAACACTTCAATTGTGCAGTGACTGCCTTCATTGGTGACTTTGCCTGCCAGCCTGCCACACATTAATCATTACACCACTGCCATCTAGGGAAAGCAAGAAGAAACGTACAGAATCACATAACTCACCTGGCGAATGCAAGGAAAACTAAGCAAAAGGAGCATTGTTTCTGTGCATATTAAGCATCACTTGAGCAATTGTGTGCTAAGAGCTTGCACAAGGATTCAACAAGGTAACTGTGCCAGGGAATGCTCGAACCCAATACCCTTTGTGGTTATTAAGAATTGCTCTTGGGCACCATTCTGTGTATATATATATATATATATATATATATATATATATATATATATATATAAACAAAGGAGCAACTAACCGTGTAGCATGTGCTTAAGTTCCTTTGCTGCTCGTGTGGCCGTGAACTTGTTGACTATTTCGAGAGCTGTCTGTTCGTAAGAGTTGAGCCGCGTCACATCGATTCCACACTAGAAACACACAGTGTGCAATACATGTACTGTAATGCCAAATCTTTCATTTAGGCTATGCAATTCCATATTCATTCATTCATTGTGTTACAGCACACTATACACAGGTACATTGTAATCTTGTGATCCGTATTAGCAGCCAAGAGCAACAATTATCAACTAGTACCCCGAAATATGCAGTCTTTAATGACCAATGGTAGTGCTTTTATATGTATTTTACTACCATACGGTCGTTAAAGGGTTAACGACATCTTTAGGCTGCTGCGTTTACATCAACCTTACCTTAAGCTTAATTTTTTTCATGATTATATACTTGATTATTGCTGGGCCTGTTTATAATAATAATAATAATAATAATAATAATAATAATAATAATAATATTCGTTTGTTCGATTCAAACGCAGTGTGATTACATGAAATAGTAGGAATACATGATAACAAGAGTTGATTTTATAACTGTATGGCAGCCTGTTAGGCACCAGTCCGTCCTACTGCTGCTCTTTTTACCATCGTCCCCTAGGGAGTGCAAGGCTGAGTCAACTCTATGGGGCTAGCGGGTATGGAACCTGCGTCCCTCTGTTCTTCCTGCCTGTGTACTACCACTCAACCACCACCCACCCCACCCATTTATAGGGAGATCTATGCTTACAAAGGGTGTCTTAACCTTTCAAAACCTGACCAATTATTGAATGACTGAGCGAGACCAGCAGCTAGAAATAAAATGGCACGACACTGTGAGAAACAGTGAAAAAGAAACTGAAAGCAATTCCGCACCCAAAGACAGCAAGAGGATCTTGTTGCTTCTGATATAAAGATATTTCAACCGATAATATTATTTCAACTGATAAGGACGTCAAGACCCGCACGCCAAGGGGTGGCCACTTAGCAATCCCCTTTTATAAAAGGATATCCTGTGTGGGGCACATTGTCACAGGAAATTACATCCTCTCTGTTAACCCAGTTTGATTTCAAGCCCATCAAGTGAAATGGCGTGTGGAACATCTTCTTTGTAGGTTATCTCTATAGGAGATATACGGTCAATATAAAATAGGGTCAGCAGGAAATCAAGTTTTGCATGGAATAAATTTACTTATAAGCAATGAGGTAAGGTAAGGATATTTATATAGCTCTTTTAACAACCTGTCAAAGGCTTTTATATGTATCTATGTTTGCATAATTATATGTATATATTGTAATTACAAATGTATATAAAAATAAACAGAGATGACAATACATACATACATACAGATCATGCATGTATGTACATGTGCATGTATGTATATAGGTGTCATATTTATGTATGTATGTATGTATATATGTATGAATTTATGTAGCGCCTTACGGAAAGCAGTAACCGGACGACGTCAGTCTTTCCGAACTTGGCTGCCTCGTGTAGACTGGTGCCCTGCAGAGTCTGTCTAT
Organism: Aporrectodea caliginosa; assembly: GCA_020284085.1. NCBI lineage: Eukaryota > Metazoa > Annelida > Clitellata > Crassiclitellata > Lumbricidae > Aporrectodea > Aporrectodea caliginosa. Next base: position 67,074 of record JACEVL010000084.1, read on the forward strand.
TGATGTCAATGCCGGCCTGAAGCAACAACCTAGGACAACACATAATGCCACTCAAGCTATGGACATGTAACTAGCGAAGATAGTATTGCACAAGGGAATAATTGAAGGTATGGGAATTGAGGAAAGTACAGTCAGATAACCAGTAACAGTACCACAAGTAACTGATTCAATGAAGATAATAAATAAAGTTATGGGAACTGATAAAGAAAAGCAAGGTCAAACAAAAAAAACAAATGCCAAGACCACACAAGTTAATCTGACACGGTAAGGTGAAAAGTAACAGATTCAATGAAAAATTGTAATTTATTACTTCTATTGTCTAGTGGACAAAGCATCAGCCAATGGTGCACCCAAATCAAGTCAAAATTAGGTCCAGTGAATGTAAGCTACTGTTGAAGTTAGATTAAGTCAATAATTGAAATTATGGAAATTGAGGAAGGTAAGATCATGAATCAGTGAAGGCAAGACAAGATACTCTCCCTCAGAAAGCAAGGTATACACGGTAATCAGTTATTGTAAAGTGAGGAAATGATTGAAGGTAAGGTAAATCCATGAAGATAAAGTAATCATTGTGATGGTCAACAGTTGGTTACCGGATGATGTCGACATGGCCATTTCTGGCAGCTAGATGTAGGCATGTCGTGCGACTGTTATCCGCCATGTCATCCGAAGTATCCTGCAGCAAGCGATGACATGACTCGCTTTCCAACAACAGCTCCACAACCTAACATAACATAAATAATAGAGTTGTTTTCACTGGCACTATTACTGCTAATGTCATTATTGTTAGTATTATTAACCGGAGTGTCAGATGCAAATAAAACCTACTTATTTACTTACTTAATTAGTATTTTTTTAAATAAATAAATAGTAGTTCTTTGTGGAAATGACCTCTCAAGATTTAATAAATGTCGAGTTATTATAAAGTAGTATAAAACATTAATATGCTACTATTATTATCACCTTTATTGTCATCAACTTAATTATACGTTTTAAATTAGTCAACTAACTGTGATAAACAGGTGGATAACTATGGATAACTATATGGTGGAAGGCATCATTCTTCAGTCCACTCTTCCCATCCATATCTTTTGCCTGCAAGCTGCCCACCTATAACAGACCCAGTTAGGTACATTGATTAGAGCATAGGCTTCGTTCCACGAGCCTCTGTGTTAGAGAGCGTGCGGATTTCGGTTCTCTTCCCTGTGCTGGCTAATTTAAGAGATTTAAATCTCGGGCTAGCACCATCAGTAGACGCATTACACGGGGGGGGGGATTAAATGGTGTGGCGCCTATATAACGAACGTCCCACGTAGGGATGCGGTGGGACGCCGGTGGGTACAGAGGCTACTCCCACTCAATTATACAGTAGTAATAAACGGAGTACTTCCTAACGCACCAGCATCGTCTTTGGCTGGACTTTATTTGAGCTAGATAAACACTCATTAATCATAACCAATCATATTTTCCCTTATTCCCCACCTCTCCCTTGACCCCCGACCTCCTCCTCCCCATGGATCCATCCATCAACTCACCCAACCATCCATCCTTCATGCCTTTCATCCATCCGCCCACCGGCCGATTCATCCATCCAACCACCACCCATCCATCCAACCTACATACATCCATCCACCCACTTACTAATTCACCCACCCATCCATCCATTCATCCACCCGCCCGTATTTTCAGCGGCTCCCTCCTCCCACTTTCTGTTCCTCTTTGCCCTCTTCATCTGGCACGCGCCCAAGAAGCTATCAGGCAGTGCACGCAGCCGGTCCTTCTAATCACCAACAACACCATCGTAGCTGCATATAGGTGAAGGCCGACCTCCAGTGGAGCCGCAGACCAGACTTCCCGGGGTCGGCTGCGGAACGGGAACTGAACTTAGTCCCTCCTCGTCAGCAGCACAGGATAAGCTGCCTCTAATTGTGGACTGCTGTAAAACAGCAATGGAATAATACGGCTGAGGCAGATAGGCAGACAGGCAGGGAGACGGAATGAGACAGATGGATAATAATAATAATCTTTTATTAATTCAAACTGACATGTACGCAGTAAGATTACATGATATGGTAGCAGCAGATGATAACAAGTTTAAAAGGAGTCGAATTTAACTGTATGGCAGTCTGCAAGTCGCCCACCTGTCCTACTCCTCATTTTACGGGACTCATTCCCTAGGGAATGAAGGTTGACTCTACCTTATGGGGCTAGTGGGTATGGAACCCACGTCCTTCTGATCTTCATGCCAGCATGTTACCATTCGACAGACAGACAGTAACTGACAGAATGAGATAGTGAAATTGACATACAAACGAATGATTGGATTGTAACGGATTGAAAATTTATATAGCGCCACTTCAAGAGAGGCTCATCTGAGGCACTTCCGAGACCTAACACGACGGAGCAAAGAAACCATGATCGAACAGAATGATCTTTAAGCGCTTGCGGAAAAGAGGCAAAGAGACCGAGGTGTTCAAGTCAAAGGCTGTTATGTTAGGCAACTAATTCCAGGAGGATGGGCCGACCTTAGGAAACTTCTATTACTGGAATTTCGGCCCGGTGGAACAATCACGTTGCCTTGCGTGGCAGAGCAGAGAAATCTGCGACCAGGTAAGAGATACTGAGACACAAAAGCTCCTTGAGATAAGATGGAGCAGAACCTGCATATGAAAGCATGCACCAAGGTTGTTTCGGCTTGCGTTCAGAAAGATGTAATGAAATGTCTGCTGTTCATTCTTTGCACCTCCCCTCTCAACAAACTCAATTCCTCATCCTGTGAGGAGGAGGAGGAAATGTAGGATGAGGAAATGCCGATGATAAACAACTGTTCATAACTTTCTTCCTTCACTCCCTTCCAGATGCACTAAATCATCTACATAACGCCATCAACCAGATATCAGCCTGGATGACCGCCAAACTGCTATGCCTAAACACTTCAAGAACAGAATTTCTCATAATTGGCCTCCGGGAGCAATTAAGCAAACTAACCTATCCTTCCGACCTTTCTCCAACAGATCTCACTTCTCCCACGCCTCACTCTTCTCCTGTCCGCAACCTTGGATATAAAACCTTACCTTTGCCGAGCACATCTCGCAACTGCTATATGCACATTCGTGACCTTGGTCGACTGCACCCAATACTTGATTACAAGGTCGCCTGCACAATAGCCACCTCAACTGCTCATTCAAAATTCGACTACTGTAATTCCCTTTTCTACAACATCGACTCTACTCAAATAAAATGCCTGCAAACAGTACAGGACGTTTTCGCCCGTGCAGTTAGCTAAACTCCCAAACACCACCACATAACCTCTTCTCAAATCACTTAATTGGCTAAATGTTCCGAAGTGCATCCATTACAAAATTGTACCTCTTACTTACAATGCCTTTCAAAGCTCTCAAGCCTCTTACATTCACCAGCTGCATATGTATTCACCATCCAACCACCTAGCTCTACTCGCTCATCATCATATCTTTATCTTGGCCTCCAGTTTCCTCCTCTCTGAAATTCTGCAACCGCTCCTTAGTCAACTTAATGCACCCGCTCTTTGGAATGAACTCTCAAAAGATCTCTGCCAGTTTGCCCGTCATCCTATCTTGCCTGTCATTTTCGACTTTACTTCGATTGCACTCTGCTGTGCTGCTTTCCACTGACGACTGAAAACCGAACTCTTCAAGCTATCATATCCTGCTGATTCTACTCCTGCGCCACCACACGACCTGTCGACCACCATCATCAACGATTGCCACCGTATGGCACCACGATGCCTCCTTGACTTGACCTCCCCGGATTCTGACCTGGCACCGGAATGGACAAAGCAGCTTGGCTATTGCGGACTTGATTTGATATAGCGCCGGTGATAAGCTCGTTTCCCTGACGTGGCTCTTGTGAGAAATTTTGGGAATTTACATCACATACATTACATTACATTGCAAAAGGATGAAAGATCCATCAAATAAGACAGAGAAAGAACGGCCACCTAAACAGAATCGTTATCTATTCAGTGGGAGGCTAAATGCTTCTGGTTAAGGATGTTAAGGATGTTTGCAATCTGAAGTCATCTTCAATCAACGGAAACTGAAGAGTGGAGAGCGAACGACGGGCGCCTTAATTGAAAGCGGTCATTCTTTAGCAATAGAGGGAGAAGGCACAGCTAGGCACCCAATGCAGCCTGTCAACTCTTCTCCCATCTCCCTACACGCTGACGCTTAACTTTGGTACCAATTCTCACATTGCTTCCTCTTCACAACTGTTAAATAATTATAACGGTGTCATTTATATTTCATTAATAACAATAATAATAATAATAATAATAATAATAATAATAATAAAAAAATAATAATAATAATAATAATAATAATAATAATAATAATAATAATAATAATAATAACAAAGAAGATGACGATGATGATGGTGGTAACTGGTAACGATGATGCTAGGTATACTAAGTCTTGGTAATTGTTTTGAGTCTGGAGGGCTCAGATGAAGGCTTTCCTCCCAGAAAATAATAATGTGCATATATAATTATTTTCTTCTGGGTGTGAAAGTGTGGTATGTTACCCCAGTCCAAAAAGTTGGGGATACCGGTAACCCTAGTACCCATCCCGAAAATTACTCTTAACCCTCCAGGTCACTACCATATGATGGCCCAGCCATATATCTTCCAGCTCAGGGTAGCAGTATTATTGGTGGATCTGTCTGTGCGTCTGTCAGTCTATCTGCCTGCCTGTCTCTCTCTGTCTTCGACATCGTGCACGCCACCGTCTGATGGACTGATGTTAACGACTTTAATTTCAGCACCGGATATAGCACAGGTTACTCTAACGACCCAATAACCCTAATATCCCTTCACGTGCCAGCACAGGCCTCTCACCGCTTATCAATCTGACCACCCAGCTGACCACAGAACTGACCATCAATTACAGCCACGTAAATGACCCCCTCACCCCTTTCCCTCTCCTCCTCCCACTACCCAAAATCTGCACCAGCTGGTCATAGTCCAACCAAAGTAAGATCTTCTCAGCGCAGACACAGAGTTTCTAAATGCCACTACAGTTCCACTTCGGTATATCGCACTCCAGTATTTCAAACACCTGGTTATGTTGAAGAACACACAACCAATGCCCACAAATACAAACATAATTCTGTTTTATTCAACTTGCACATTTCATAGTATTGTTTATTGCAAAGGCATTTTTCAGTTCTTACCGAATTATTGGCTAGTACATATATCAAAGTGACAGGGAAGATCTGTGACTCACACTACTCATCCTGCATAGTTTTAGCCGACTGATGAATAACAGATACTTCCTTTCTCAACTGGTTCTAAGCATCAGACAAAGAATGATGTACATATATAAGTCGGAGTCACTGACAGGGGTCAGTCAGTACTCTAACTCACTTTCCTACCTTATAACCTAATTTTACTGACCTCAAAACCATGCAGTGTTCAGCGGCCCACTATGCAAAGACCGACAAGGGTGTATTTTTAATAAATGCCTCACAAAAGAAGGATCTGTCTAAGGATAACAAAACAGATGTGTTGCCGTGCATAGAAAACGGTGACCCAAAGACTAGTATTGCAAAAGATTTAGGAACACCGCTTCACACGTTTGTGTATAGGTAGAAAATAATAAAAAAAATTGGCCATCTGTGATTTGAGCAGCGCCGAACAAAAGTGCCACAGAAAGAAACACAGTTTGCTGACATCAGCCAAGCTCTTCTGGATGATTTAATCCAGCCTCTGACTGCCATCAGCAATACTATCCTTATGAGAACTCCATGCCATATGCCATATTTTAGCTACCATTCTATTTTAGTAATCAGTTTAGTTGTTACTTAATAATAATAATAATAATAATTACGACAATTTATATGGCGCCGTAACATGGCCATGTCATTACAAGGGCGCCTACTTGTTAGTTGTTTTAGTTGTCTACTTGTTACTGTTAGTTATTATTATTATTATTATTATTATTATTATTATTATTATTATTATTATTATTATTATTATTACAGTAGTTTTATATAGCGCCCCTTCAAGAGAGTCTACTCAGGAGTGCTCTCAGCCCAACCTCGGTCAAACAGGACAGTCTTAAGGCCAGAGAAGAACTGAGCAGAGTTACTTTTGTAACAACTTTCATTTCAGATGTCCGGTGGACTGTAATTTTTCTGAGTTTGTTTCACAGTTAGAAATTAAATACATCTATAATCCATTCAACTACGATCTTTTATTTTATGACAGTCATTATTATTGTCAGGATGCACTTGCAGTACATGAATTTATAGTTCATGATGACTTCGGTTCAAGTGCAGTCGGACAGAGCTTAACGCGAATATACTTCTTATTTCGAACATTGGATATACTGGACCGTTAACAACGCTCCATTGAACTTCAATATAACAAAGTTTCACTGTTATAAATATCCAGCTACATACAAACAGACGTTATACACACAAATGCACACACTCTCACCCAAACACATACGTATGCCAATCAACCAGAATGCTTAAAGGTCAAGCTGTCCGTCATTTCGACCCCTCTTTAAAGTATCAAGATCAACCTATTTAATATGCTCATCACGAACTCGGCATGCAATTTCCTGTCTTTAATATGAGGTAATAAATATCAGCAGAGACTAATGGCATGAACACTGCATACCATCTGTGGTTTGTAGTGAGTGTAGCCGTGTAGGGAAGCGAGACAGGATTGTTTGGCAACACATTTTATTATCAGACAACTTGTGCGCTTAAAGTGTTCTGGCCAAACCAATGTCGTTGTCTTCAGACATTAATTTAACCATACCCATGAATTTTTATTGCTTCTTGTTGAACAAAATAAAATAACAGTCAAAATCAAGACATTCGTTGATTTGCAGGAAGCAATTTGAGGCCCAGACTACATTACAATAGGAAAGCATGGAAGGCCACACTGGGTGTGTTTCACTTTCAGACACTTAATGTCTCAGTGATTTGGCCACATTATCTACCATTCCTAAATATTGCTTTTAAAAGTGTCAATATCCGGCCAAATGGAAAGAGAAGAGAGGATGGCATCACAAGCCGCAATTAAAAATAATTCCTTTTCCAATGGGCAGCGGGTGGAACATAAGTAGAGGGTAATTCGAAGGTTATTTACCCCTAATGGTGGTCAACATAGGCAGAGTCATTTGATAAGGATTAAAACGTCCTTCAGTGACCAGAAACAATATAATGACCATCCATCAACTGCAAATACTGGGACCAAGAAAAGAATTAATATCGGAATGAGAGAAACTGTCAGCTAATCGGTCACAACCCTTTCAATAACTCAATCACTCAACCAATCATATGCTTCATTTATTCATTCATTCATTCACTCACTCACTCACTCACTCACTCACTCACTCACTCACTCACTCACTCACTCACTCACTCACTCACTCACTCACTCACTCACTCACTCATTCATTCATTCATTCATTCACTCACTCACTCACTCACTCACTCATTCATTCATTCATTCATTCATTCAGGCTGTCAGATTATTTTAAATGTTCACTCTGTCAGTCCATCTGGCGGCCAGTTACTAGCCAGGGAGTCAGTTAGCAAGTCAGTCAGCCAATCAGTCTGTCAGTCACAAAGTCATTAATCTAGCCAGTTACCCCGTAACGGAGTAAACAGTCAGCCAGCTAGTCCCGTCATCTAGCCAGCCAGCCAGCCAGCCACCAAACAGCCAAGTAACCAGTCTGTCATCTATAGCCAGGCACCTAGTAAGCTGGTAACTTCTAAGGCAAATTACCTGCCGTTAAACGCAACATACAAAAATCAATCACTTAATGTGAATTAGATTCTCGACTTCACTACGTAGATTCCCATTCGACTTTCATAAAAAGCAGTCCACACGCAAGCCCAAAAATTAACTACGAAGTGCTCATCTGCTTAACGACGCCAGCCAGAGGTAGGCTGATGCTTCGACTGCACAAACAGGAATACACTCTTCCACAAAAACACACATACGCACACGTCATCCCATTTATTCTTATTTCATCAAAGAGCTTACAGCATTAACACTGCACAGTTTACTGTGGCCAGGATGCTCACGGACAAACTGTCTGGTAAACGGATAAATCCATTATGGTCAATGTCAGACATTTTTGTGACTGCTCCATAAATGGCTGCACCAACTGTTGGCAGAATAATCAGTCAATCCAACACATTGACTGATAGCACAGACAACACTTGCTATCTGGCGAGGTGAACGAAGAGATAGGAGATCATTTATTCTAACCTATTAATTGTCTTCTGGTGACAACTAGGATCATGACAATGCAACCTATATTTTGTATCAACAGCTACAAGACATTTCTTTTGGGTCAGTGAACTTGGTAGAGATCTAGATCAGATCTAATGCTGGATGATGATTCATCCACAGGTTTTCCAAGTACAGAAGAGTTTTTCAAGAAGTCCAAATATATATATATATATCGGACTTCTTGAAAAAAGTCGCAAAGTGACTTTCCTTCAGAGCGGAATATATATATATATATTCTACTGAATCTACTCTGAAGGAAAGCCAATTGGCGACTTTATCCTTGTTACTACTAAGTCAACAAAGGACTATGCAAAACTTTAATCCGGCTCTAAATGAAAAGTACTGCAATTTCAGAGTTATAAGAGTCGGTTGTAAGAGACATGTTTGCAGCTCATCTCTGGAGTGAATGACATTCCTCTAAATAGCATCTCTTAAAATTTTTACACATCAAGACAGATAGACAGAGAGACATCTGGACAGATACACAGACATAGATATATAGACAGACTGACCGACACAGAGATAGATAGATAAGTAAGTGGACAGATAGATAGACAGACAGGCAGGCAGACAGACAGACCAAGACTCCATGACTGATATCGACCAAATAAACCTTACTCCAGGTCTAACCACATATCATTTGCAATACATATGCCAATTCGACTCCTTGCAACTTACTCGAGTTCGACCAAATTCACAGGCAAGATCCAGAGGAGTCCTGTGCTGATTGTTGGCAGCAGTGACATCCGCTCCACTGTTCATCAGTTTGTTCACCTATAAACAAACACTGCACAATGAACATATAAAAAAATGAACACATAAATTGCAACCAATGAACACAACAAATAAACAATGAACACACAAACAATAAACAAACAAAAACACGCAATGAACACACAAACATTGAACACCAAAACAATAATAATGAACACCAAAACAAACTACTAATTACAAACACACAATAAACACTCAGTACATTAGCAATGCAAACACTGCACAATGAACATATAAAAAAATGAACACATAAATTGCAACCAATGAACACAACAAATAAACAATGAACACACAAACAATAAACAAACAAAAACATGCAATGAACACACAAACATTGAACACCAAAACAATAATAATGAACACCAAAACAAACTACTAATTACAAACACACAATAAACACTCAGTACATTAGCAATGAATACAAGAAACAATAAACAATAAAAACACAAACAATGAAAGCACAAAAAATGAACACACAAACAATTAACACACAAAGTTCTGACACTATGTAGCCAACGATGGTTTAAATCCTGTTAAGTTTCCGACCTAAGTTATCCGGCTCTTGGTGAAGGAGGCCTAAGGCACTCCATGGAACTATATAACATTCATTCACTCATTCATTCATTTGGGAATTTATATAGCGTCCTTCAAGGAAACTATTCAGAGGCGCTCCCGACTATAACGCGCCCAAAGAGAACAGTTTTAAGTTTAGTAAGGAAAGTTTCAGGCAGAGTTCCAGGGTGCAGACACAGCTCTAAAGGAAGACCATTCCAGATCATTGGGCCTACCATAGAAAAAGCTCGATTCAGCATAGTTGCAGTACCAGCGAATGGAACCAGAACAACAATGTAACACATGAATGATAAATAATAAAACTGAATCTATAAACAATAAACACATACCATCAGCATAGAAGACACAGACAATGAACAATGCACACACGCATCATGCCACACACTTGGATATTTGATGTATGCTTGTCATTTAATTCCAGATAAATAACCCAATAAAAACTCTTCTGCATGGTAGACTTCAAATAACGGATTCACCACGCCAGGCCAACAGGTCACGTGGGGCAGCTCATGCATAACCATACGGTCAAGGTTCAGTGACAAGATTCCGCACAAAAAGGCTACTACAATTGGAATATTCAATGTGGAATGGCAGAGGAGGAGAATGGTGAGAGGGAGAGGCCAGATGAATGTTGTGACAAGAACATGTGATGCCACCTGTAGGCCTCTTTCATCAAGTGCCGGATAACCTATGAAGCAAACCAGGAAATTGTCATTGGCTTCAACACCAGTTTTAGATACCAGTTTTAGATACCAGTTTCAGATACCAGTTTCATATACATGTACTTATTTGAGGTTTACCAGTTCATGAGAGAAGTAATAGAAGGTTGGGAGGGAGGCGTGAGAATAGGAGGAAGGAAAATCACGAATTTAAGATATGCTGACGATATAGTACTTCTGGCAGGATCAGAAAGTGAGCTGCAGGAACTAGTCACTCGTTTACAACAAATAGGAGAGAACAAAGGACTAAAGATAAATATGAATAAAACAAAAGTGATGACACAAAAAGGGATAACGTGTAACATAGAAATTGGAGGAGTAAGGTTGGAACAAGTAGACACATTCCGTTATCTGGGATCTTTGATAACGGAAGATGCAGCAGACGTTAAGGATATAAGAGAGAAGTTGGCTAGAGGTCTTAATACAATAACAACGTTGAAACAATTATGGAAAAGCCGTAACATAAAGATGGATACAAAGATGAAACTCATGAGGGCTTTGGTATGGCCAGTGGCAACATACGGGTGTGAAAGTTGGACTATCAAGAAAAAAGAGGAAGCAAGAATAAATGCGTTTGAAATGAAATGCCTAAGACAGATTCTGAGAGTATCATGGATAGAAAAAAGAACAAATGAGTGGGTGTTAGAGAAAACAGGAACGGAAAGAAGCCTACTTGATCAGATTAAAAGAAGGAAACTTACATACTTTGGACATTTGATGAGGAAACAGGGAAACTGCCTGGAAAAGGAGATCATACAGGGAACTGTACCAGGAGCAAGGACGCGGGGAAGACCGAGAATGGGGTGGCTTAACAACATAAGCACGTGGATGAATATGCCTTTTCATCGATTGTTGACAGAGACGGAAGATAGAAAAGGTGGAGAAGACTTGTCCATGGAGCGACCAACCCTCGGATCGAGGATGGTTGAAGACAAGACAAGTTCATGAGTCAGTTTCTGATAACATTATAAGACACCAGCTTGCAACACCCTCTTCAGCAGTGTTTCCATTATAGTCCAAAAAGAGGATGTATTTATGCCCTTACCTAGAATTATTTTGGACGTAGCTCATTTCTTTAGTCAATCACACCCAAAAATTTGGACGTTTTGGGTGTTTTTATCAGACGTAAAAACGGCCGTTTGGGCGTTAACGGAAACACTGCTCTTCAGATTACCAGTTTCAGGAGAGCCTTTCTAAATCAGTCTACCTAGACCTATAAAAAGGTCAAACCACCTGTATTTCTTGGCACTTTACGTCAGTCTACCTGGATCTATCAAACAACAATCAAATCACCTGCATTCCTGGATGGTTTCAAGGGGACGCCTATCTGTCACCATACCAAGCCACTCTGAGATCGACAGAGACAGGGACAGGGACAGACAGAAAGACAGGCAGAAGAGTCGGTAAGCCCAGATAAGCCAGAGACACGCCGACAGACAGGCAGAGTAACACACAAGCCGATTGGCCAGGGACCAGTGAAGAAGAACAAGAGTATCATTGAACTGAAAAAGACAGCCACCTAAGTGACATCCAGGCCAACTAAAGCACTTTTCGTTGCCGGGACACTTACATGCACAACTCCGCATCGATCTGTCTGTCTGTCTGTCTGCCTGTCTGTCCGCCTGCCTGTCTGTCTGCCTGCATGCCTGCCGGTCTGTATACCTGTATCTGGATTAAGCTTTTGACAACGGTTTCACTTGAAACGACCTCCTATTGATACTTGTTGCATTGTGATAAAATCAGGTTAGACTATATTTGTCTGTTCGTCCCACAAATGCACACCTCTGTTAAGTAATGGCTACTTATAGCAGGCACTAACGTGCATAGGACACAAGACAATACAGGGGTAGACTGCATCTGCCTTTCACCACTGCAAATTGGGTTCAAATCCTGAAAAACTGAACTGCAACTGAAACTCAAAAACCTTCTGAAGCCATGTAAACTCCTTAGGAAAAGTAGTCCAGTCACTGAACTGTGCTTCCACCAAAAGATCTTTCAATATTTACAAGGACCCTGAATTACCTTAATTTTTCCAATACAATCTAGGGCCTGCTTGAAAGATGTATGTACCTAAGTATCAAGACATTTATCACAGCACTGTTCAGGAACCTCTCAAATGAAATGAACCACATCTATACCACACTGGCTTGTATTTTTGGCGAGTCATCGCTTCTACAGATATCTTTGGATGTAGCCAGAGATTATCTCTGGTAAAATCGATTTAGCAGAGAAGTCCTAACACAGAAGATGGTGTGTTGTCTAGATAGTAAGATACTTAGTTAGCATGCTGGACTGTCAACTAAGAGTCTGGGGGTTCAAATCCCCACCAAGATTTCTGCTCCATCTGCATCCCTAGCCAACTCAGCTATAATTAGTATAATGAGAGTATACACTCTCGGTGGGCAGATCAGAAAATAAAGTCTCTAACACTTCATACCCATGGCTTAAGGGATTGCTTGTTGTCCTCCTGACACAACCTGCGTCTCCCCATTCCACAAGATGAACCATACCAAATGCCACTGCGAACACAGACCTTACAGATTATACCATGCACTGCATAAGGTGGACCAGCGTATGACCTAATTTCGTCAATTACTGTAAGCAACCCGTTGCTTGCAGATCCCGCCCAAAGTATCCAACAGATCAGAAATTCGTTTTGAGATTCTGGCTCCAGTTGCACCTCTAATCGTAATCACAATTTTGGAAACTTTCTACAGCGTTACTTTACAGCTAAGCACAGGGTATCAGCTTATTCTATTCTGTCAAGTCAAAACGGTTGCCCAAAGATACCAAGTGAAGAAGAGACTGGGTGCCACAAAACCAGGGAGACGAGAGAGAGAGTGGAGCTATTATGGTGGATTGTGTTTAGATTGAGGGAAAAAGACCACTAGACCATTCATGGCTTCAACGGCCATTCTCCAATTTGCAGTTTATCCATTCCCATCGCTTCTGTGAAGTTCCGTCCCTAGTCTAGAACTCTAGATCGGGCAAAGGGAAACAGTAGCGGGTGGGAGGCGGTGTGAGACGACGATAGGCCAACCGCTGAGTGGGATGCTTGGCTCCAGGTGCTGAAGCCGAGTAAGAAAAGGTAAGTTTATATAGACGAACTTAGCATCAGTGCACAACTGAAGGCACCTGCAGCTCTTCACAAGATTCATTAAAGGCACCACATATATATATACAAATAAGTACGTATATACATACATACAATGTCATACATGTATGCATGCATGCATGCGTACGTAAATGCAGGCATGAATACATACATCATATGCATACACGCATGCATACATACACACAACACACAAGAAAAGCAAAAGAAAAACACCTAGGAGATGGATGACAAGACTAAGAGCATGACAAAACTATCCCAGGACACTCAATGATTTCTTCAGGAAAAGACAGCTGTGATCTCCTATGTACCCTAACAACCTATATTCCCCATTTTGAACATCAAGCATCAAAACGCCTGACAGTCTGACAATTAACACCACTCCGGGCGCTAATACCTCCCACGCCTTTCCCTCTAGCATACAAACAAATCTGGATGACCTCTGCAAATGGCTTTCCCACAGACAGCACACTTAAAAGTCAGGGCATGCCCAACCTATACTCATATCCAAGTGGCAGACTCAGTTAAAACTGAGGAAATATAAAAGCATTTCCATTCTGCCACTCATCCAAAACAGTTAAACAAAAGGACACAACGCCCAACCCTTGTGTATCAAGCGCCACCCTAACCCCATCCTTGGCTCCAGATAATAAACATCCTCATTCAGCCTCTCGCCCTCTGTACTTTCACCCATGTGTGTCTGTCTACGATGGTCTGTCCGTGTGTTCGTCTGCCTCTTGTGTATCTCTGCATGTCTGTGTCGGTCTGCCTCCGATCGCCACACCCGTTTGGCTGCCTATTTGGAATTTCGGTCGAGTTCAAGGTCTGCAGAGATAATTGCCGCGTGTTAGGAAAAGACACGTAGCCAACCAACCCTCCCTCCCTCCCTCGCTGGTCGCTTTCTCGTCAACAAGATTGCATCAGAAGCCGCCTGGCCAACAGGTGGTCGCTTGATTAGAGAAAGCTGTGTCACTGAAGGCGCACGTGCAGTTACGCAATAACACAATGACTTACACACACTGGAGGTTTCAAACCGATGAGGATGATAATAATAACGACGGCTACATGGACTTATAATATACTATGATCACCACCATTTCCTATTTCTCCTCCTCATCATCACTATCATCATCACTATCATCATTACTATCATCATCATCACTATCATCATCATCACTATCATCATCATCACTATCATCATCATCATCACTATCATCATCATCATCATCATCATCATCATCATCATCATCATCATCATCATCATCATCATCATCATCATCATCATCATCATCATCATCACCACCACCACCACCACCACCACCACCACCACCACCACCACCACCACCATCAACATGCATTGTTGTCATCATAATCATCATCATAGTCTATGACGACTGAGAGTATACCATCACCACCACCATAAGAAGCAGCAGCAGATTCAATCTCGTCATCATCATCATTACAACCATCATCTTTGCCACTGCCATCATCATGGCCATAATAATAAGAATAATAATCATCATCACCACCACCTTTACTATTGTCGTCTCAGTTAGCAAAATGAAGAAACCCATGAAACAATCCTTCTAAAGAAATCATTATCATTGTACTGCTACAAAGAAGAGATAGATACTGGGTCAGAATAAAAGAAATGATGACGATGATGGTGACAATGATAGGGAATAACCAGAAATCGCCTCGGACATTCGACTTGGCTGAATATCAATTTTTTTGCACTATTCGGAAGAATTTGCCTCAGCAAAAACTATACACAAATAGCTGCAAATAAAAATGTTAAAATTATTGAATAAACTTACATATATAAATTTCAGCCTTAAAACAAATAAACATCCACTGAATTGCACTCCATTTTCTTGAAATTATGTCAATTTATTGAATTCAATGTAATTTTAGAAAACTTCACAACTGAAAAATTCATGTGACGCTTCACAAATGGTACGCGGTTCGTAGTACATCCGAATACTCGGATTCGGTACTCAGTGGAACATGTCTATCCGGTTATTTCCTAGTTGATGATGGTGATGCTGACGTTAATGATGAAAGTGGTGATCATGGTTGGTCTCATTTGTTTAAACTTGTTTAACCACTGTAGTATGGTTTTTGGTTTCTCCGACCTTAAAGTGGCTCAACCATTGACCTTGGGCAGCGCTATTATAAAATGAGTCATTAGTGGTGTTGGTGGCGATGATAATGATGCTGATGATGACAGCAATGATGATACTGATGATGAGCATGATGGTAACAAAAACGACAATGATCAATGACAATGATGATGACGATGAATGACTGAATAAGAATGATAATTACAGATAGAAACCATCATATAATTATCAAAGGCATTTCCCGGTGCTCTATGAAGTGCATGACAAACACAATTGGGCAGAAAAACAAAACTCTTGAGAACACAGCTCAGCTCTCTGTCAGCATCACAGAACGACCTAGTCATCTGCCTCTGTCTCTGTCTGTCTGTCTCTCCTTCTCATCCTCCCTCTCCTTCTTCTCACCCCTCTGTCTCTCTCTGTCTGTCTGTCTGTCTGTCTGTCTCTGTCTCTCTCTGTATGCTATATTGTCTGTCTGTCTCTGTCAGTCCATCCATCTATTTTTCGGTTTTTTTGGAAATCATCCTGTATATAGGTCTCTGAGTTTCTGTGTGTCTGTCGTGTAATCGTAATCATAAACTCGAAACTTCTACAGCGCCCACAAAAGCAAAGCTGTGGGAACCAGCTTATGCACAGGTGCTCAATCAAAACAAAATCGATAGGCAGGAGCATAGTTGTAAAAAAACGTTTTTTTCGTTTTTTATTTTTTTCCAAAAACCGTCGTTTTTTTCGTTTTTTATTTTTCGTCTCGTTTTTTTCCGTTTTTTTTTTTTTTTATTTCACTTTTTTATTTGTTTATTAACTGTCTGTTGCTATTTTTTTAATTTAATTTTTGTCTGATATCTCTTACGTGAATCTCTGTCCTTTCAAGGATTCATCTAATTTATGTAACAATTTAGTGTCATCAGTTGAAATAAACAGCACTGTACAGGAAATAAAATTTATAACAGTTACTTGAATTTCTCACTTATTAAAAATGCTATGTAGAAAGGTCAAATTATTTTCTTTACCGTTTTTTTCTCGTTTTTTTCCGTTTTTTATTTTTTTCAATAAAACGACGTTTTTTTCCGTTTTTTATTTTGATTTTACCGTTTTTAACAACTATGGGCAGGAGTCTGAGTGTCTGTTTGTCTGTCTATCTGTCTAAGCAATATCTACCTGTTCAGTCCACAATACACTTTGGTGTGACCAGAAGTCATTTACCAGAGGAGGAATCAGTTTTGCCTACCACATGGGAGTGTCCGTGTTCGCAGGCGAGGTGTAGAGGGCTGTTTCCGTCGGTGGTGGAGGCCTGGTTCACCGATGATCCCCTCGCCAGCAGCAGCCCCACGGGTCGGTCGTGACCCTGCCAGGCGCCGTAGTGAAGAGGTCGCAAGCCTAAAGCAACACGAAAGAAAGGCGCTATACAAATGGCGAGTCATCCAATAGAGTCTGCCTCCATCTGCACGAAACAGAACCCAACAGACATGCACATACGCACACACTCACTAAAAGATAAGCTCACTCGACATTGTAAAGATCCAGTGGGAAAGAATGAGAGATCTAGGCCTCTAGTAGTGGCGCTAAATAAATTATTTTTATCTCACCCAGACGCTAAAGAGGCAATCCGTCTGTCCGTGTCTGTCTATGTTTCTGTTAGTCCTAGTGTCCGTCTCTACCTCTTTGTCCATCTGTCAGCGTGTCTGTCTGTCTGGTTCAAACACTTGTAGCAATCATCGCTTAACCAAGCAATTCGGTCAAGAGCTGCACTAATTTTCCCAACCAAAGAATGCCTCCAATGCCCAGATGCATACACATAGGAAACATACAAACAACCGGCATATATAGGGTGAGTGTAGCTGCAGTCTACATGTAGTGGCCTCTCTGGCCATTTATTCATTCATTCATACCGAACAGTTATGTAGCGCCTCTTCAAGAAAATTACTCAGAGGCACTCCTAAACTCCAGCACGGCCAAAAAGAACAGTCTTAAGGTGAGAAAAGAACATTAGGAGATAAGGTCCTAGTAAAAGTGGAGAAGCACCAGAAGGAGGCCATTCCAGGTCAAGGGATTCTAGTCAAATATATAAATAACTATTAAGTAGCATATAATATATATATATATTATATATATATTATATATATATATGACTATTAGGTAGCAGTAACAGAATAAATAAATAACCCATACAAATGTGGATATGGAGGAAGATGCAGAGAATATCATGGATAGAGAAAAGGACCAAACGATTGGGTGCGCATGAGTATCGAAATTGAGAAGGAAGAGACACTACAACAAACAGTGCTAAGAGCAAAGTTGAGGTTCTTTGGTCATGTCATGCGATCAGATGGATGGGAAAAGGAAATGATGTTAGCATATGGAGAGGGAAGGAGAAAACAAGGACGACCAAGGAAAAAGTGGATGGACGAGATACATGAAACAACTGGAATGAATTTGGCAGAACTGAGAGATGCGACGGCGGACAGAAGGAAATGGAGAAGCTTGATCATGACGGTCGCTAGAGTTCAAGGAACTGACAGCACAAGGTAACAAGGTAACTAAATAAATGCAAGTAAATAAATATATAAGAATCTATATTTTGAACTTCAGAAGAATTTAAAATGTCCTGTATACAGTGTACACTGACACACATATGCATAAATGAATAAATTATTTACAAACCTTCCAAGAACGTTAATTAAAAAATCATTGATTATTGAATGACTGAATTACACAAGTGAGCCAATGAATGAGTGAGTGAGCAAGTGCATGAGAAGTGAGCCGACAAAACTTCGACAAGTGGCTGAAGTGAGTGAAGGCTGGGTGGTGGGCGGGTGAGCTAAGGCTGGGTGGTGGGAGGGTGAGCGAGCTAAGGCTGGGTGGTGGGAGGGTTAGCGAGCTATGGAGCCAATGAAAAACAGTCTGAATCAATGATGAAATCAAGAAATAACTGTAGACTTAATTAACCCTTTGCATCTTTCATGTCCACCAACGACCCATGGTCGAGCAGCGCTTGTATGATATCCACATTCCCCAGCAGCACAGCATGATGTAAAACCGACATCCTACAAACAGTCAGAAAGAATAACATTTGCCAGTATCTGTACGCATGATGGCATAAAGGCAACAGGTAACGGTAAATATCGGTAAAGGTTAAGATAGAGGTAATAGGTAATGCATGCGTAACATAAACGTCTGGAGACTCTGAACTTGAAGATTTAGTAACGCTTACATCTAAAACTGTCTCTCCTCTGCCTTTCTTCTGTATGTCCGTCTGACTATTGTATTGTATTTGAACACTTGTTATGGCGCCCCTACCAGATTGCCCATTCAGAGGCGCTCCCGACTACTGCGCGGACGCTGAATCGGAGTTTCACGCCGAAGCGCATGAGCAATTATTGCGAGTGAAGGACTTGCCCAGGGTCCCTATACGCGGCGGCTTTGAGGTGGATTCGAACCCGCAACCCTCCAGCTGCAAGGCACCGAACACACCCCTATACCACCGCGCCCCAGTTGTATTGTGTTGTGTTGTATTGTATTGTATTGTACTCCACGTTTATATTGCGACCGAGCCACCCGCAGTAAAGATCCGAGAAATTAATCTCTGATAAACCGACCGACCGGGAATCGAACCCGGGCCGCCGGCGTGGCAAGCGGGCTACCAACCCACTCAGCCACTCAGGATCTCTGCCTGCCTAGACTGTTACCTCATGCTTCGTTCCAGCCTCTCTCCCGTGACCATTAGAGGAAATATATATCCCCAAAAGCTAAAAAACATAGCGCGGGCACCTACTCGCACATTTTCAGCAGGAACCGAATGGCATTTAATTCAGAAAGGGGTACATGTACCATACTTCCCGCCTGTTCCAGGTAGCACAACATCTATGGATTACAATTGTCTATATCAGGTTTGAAAGAAAGCTTAGAATCGAGATGGGTCTCTAGTTGTTAATGTCATCAGAGTCCATTCCCGTCTGATTCAGTGATGGCAGTATACAGTGTCACGTGACAGGCTTCCGACTGGCTGGAACAACTGCAATACTGCATCTGTCCGTGAGTGACATATTAGAGAGCCGTACCGGAAGAGCTCGTCCACAGTTGTGGAGGAGTCAAACGATAAACTATAATATTGGGATATAGTTATTATTTGCAACTGTTACATCAGTGGGATTGCCTATTGTGAGATTAGGTATAGTCAAGTCAACCGCATGGATGGCAGCCACAAGGTGACGTTGAAAACTGGATACTGGCACTGACAGGTGGAAGGATGCCGTTAATTACAGAATAATCTGGGTCTATGCTGCTGAGGCGACGCCACCCCCCCCCCTTCTGCTGGTTGTAGTCTGGTAAGGTATCATAGCTCGGTTTTGGTGAAGCTCAGAACGCAAGAACTATAATGGTCTAGCTTAGAAGTCCTGTCACCATCAGACTGACCTAACTGAATTATTTTATGACTGATTTTTCTGATTGCTATGATGAATATTTCCAACTTATTGACAGACCAACTGATTGACTGACTACAGACTGATGGACCAACCAACGGACTAGTTAACCAACTGAATAAAATTCGTTGAAAGAATTAAATGAATAGCGGCAAAATGGAATAAATTAACGAATTAATAGATGAAAGAATACTGACTAACTGATCAGGTGATTTCACTGACTTACTTACTAGTTTACCAACTGACCCACAATCTTACTGACCGACCCTCTGCTGTCCTACTGGCTGATAGGTTGAAAGAGAGAGAACAGACTCACTGACTGACTGACCTAGTGCTGTATGGCTGACCCCAAAACAACTCAATAATGGAATATTTTGAGTACGCTCATCTTCCTCACAATCTGTTAGCACTCGGTGCCGTGAATCTGAGAGGTCAGAGCTTTAAAGCTATGGTCGGTCGGTCCCGTGTTGTCTGCTGGGAGGGGGGAGGTGGAAGCCAGCAGTCAATTAAGGAGGCCGTTAGACCCGGAAAGCCGTTTTCCACGAAGACCTTCACTCAGGCGATCGGTTCCCAATAACATTCCCTAATGCACTCTGCAATGTCCGCTTTAACAGGACACTGTTGTCATTACTTTGCCACCGTGTCTGTACACACACTTCTAAGTCGTGAGGAAAGCCTGTAATGCATAGCTAGCTATAGGCTACAACGACTGTTCCTTATTACCAAACAGTTAACATCCATGACTATGTCACGCATGATGGTCTTGAAAGGCCATATATATAAATGTTCTGATAATTATACAATATACACAAATAGACACAATGTTACAAAGACAGTGCTATCTTTCAGCTAGCATATTTTACAACTTCTGAAGCCTTGCCATGGAACAGGTCATGATTCCACATCATCCAAGGTCAAAGAGGTCAATGGAGCAAAGGTGGTCTACTTATTCCTGATGAATCTGCTATCAACCACCTGTTATGCTTCATCCTTGGCTCAGGTTGGCTGGGCCATTAGCAACCCCTGCACCGCCTTTCATACAAATTACCTCCACTGAGCAGATATAAATAAGTAGTTCTCCATGAGAAGGTTTAACAATACCGTACCTGTGGTAGTGCCAGTCCCAAGCCTGGAGAAAGGAGGACGGCGACACTAATCATCTGTGTTATGATACAGTGTCGTTAAACAGCAACCAAGAAGAAGAGAAGGTTTAAGGGTTCAAGAAGCACATTGAAATTTAGTGTGGTTCATTGACAATTCTTAGAAATCAATCAGTGTCCTGCAGGGAGACACCTTCACATCATCCCAAACAGTAATATAAGAAGAGTCAGAAGACCTTTGATACAAATTCCCTCTTACGTGATCATCCTTAGAGGCTATAATGGCTGGTTTTATGTATGCATGCATGTAAGCATGAGTGTATGTTTGCCTGCCTGCCTGCCTTCAAAATTCCCATAACATAGATATTCTGAGTTTGAGTTTATTGAACCATTTTGCATTCAAAAATATAGTACATAAACAGCAATTCTAGCTGCAAACACAACACACATACACAAATATAAACTTGACTGTAAGCAAGTATACAGAACCGATGGAAGGAACACTCGGACAGCTACTAAATGTCAACACAAATGATGACCCTACGACTCTTGCAGAGTTGCCCATGAACAACGCAGAAGAACCGAGGCCAAAATTTCTACAGGAAGAGGTAAGAGAAGCTATCAACAAAATCAAGAAAGATAAAGCAGCAGGCATGGACGGAATCACCCCAGAACTGCTACAACGAAGAAGATGAGAGACGTTGTCAAAACTATGCATATTTGCCATAAAGATTGAGGAAGATGAGAAATACCAGAAGACTGGGGAAATGGATGATCATCCCTATATATAAAATAAGAGAAGATCTGCAAGACTGCAAAAATTACAGAGGAATTAGCCTACAAAGCATTCCATGAAAAGTTTTCACCAAAATGATACAAACAGAATGAAAACTACATTGAGAAAGCACTCGGTGAAGGACAAGACAGGTACTTGAAAAGGCACTGAACACAACTATTAGACAACGTATGGCATGATGGAATGTGGAGAGCAATGCAAAATACAGGAATGCCACAGAAACTAATAAATCTCAATCAAGAGATATCTCGAATATCATAAAATACCATAAAGGTAGATAAAAATATCGCAGAATACTTTCACACAAAGAACGGAAGTTTGACAAAGATGCATCTTATCACAATTATACAGGTCTGTTTAACATATCATTAGAAGCAGTAATGGCACAAAGCCTAAGCAGGAATCAACTTAAATGGAGGACTGCTGGTGAATAATCTCCGCTCTGTTGATGGACATTGGCCTCCACAGCTAGATGCTGAACAGAACTGCGGGATATTATAAGTCTGCTGTTGCCAGGTACTGCTTTTGAGAAGGATGGCACCATATACTCAGAGGTTGGTGCTCAGTGAGGCATGACCCGGAGGGGACGAACAGACGGCACCAGCCATTGGATGCCACTGATAGCATCAGGACAATGAACAATTGGCATCAGCATCTAGTCTTTCTTACAGGTATTCAAGATCACGTGCAAGCCGCCCCTCCAGTCAAAACACAAGGTCATGCTAATCCAATCTAATCTCATCTACTCTAATCTAATATCATGTGATGTACTCCTGTACTAACAACTGACTGATCAAAAAAATTGGGTTCTGATGTATAACTGCAGAATTTTATCATTACAGTAAACTTCTTTTTAGCTCTTCTGCCTAACTGGTCTGATCTTCTCGATTTTTGACGATATTGTCATCCTGTACTAACAACTGACTGACCTGTCACAGGCTGTCAGTTCAATCAATCAGTCAGTCATAGTCATAGACAGTGGTTAAAGTGGTTTGAGTGAGCAGTGGGAACTCCGAAAGAAGAGTTTTATTGGAACGCATGTGTTACCAGGGTTCCATTGCATGGTGAGCAGTGGGAACGCAAGGAAAGAATTTCAAGAGCAGTGGGAACGCCGTTCCAACTTCCCACGCGTTCCCACCCAATTTAAACGCTGGTCACAGTCATTCAATCAGTCATTCAATCGGTCATTCAATCGGTCATTCAATCAGTCATTCAATCGGTCATTCAATCAGTCATTCAATCGGTCACTGAATCTGTCAGCCACAGTCAGTCTTTCAATCCCGGTCAGTCTTTCAAATCATCAGTAATTCATAAAAATGCCGACAAACATTTTGTTCTGAATGACTTTAACACCCGATAGCACATTTCTGCCAAGTACTTCCACAGCGCTATAATAAGATTCAAGACATGTACAATGTACATACACACAAACATATAGACACGTGCATACATGCATATGAACACACATAAACACATACATTAATACATTAAGTTGATCAGTCACTGAATCAGTCAAACTCTTAATCAAACATTCACTCAATCGGTCAGTCATCGCATACCTCAATAGACATCCAGAGACATCTCGGCAGATCTGCTCACCCTTCAATGGATCGCATACTTTCAGAACATCTACAGCAGCCAGAAATGGGGATAGGGGCATGTGAGGCAATTTCACACGGGTAGTGGAATTCCCCAGGGGGTGGGAAACCGATGAAGCGTTGAAAGTACATCTCGGTTTCTGACAGACGAGTCAACCGACAACGTTGTCAGATTTCATCCCAAAAGGACAAAGTACACCCTCCAAAGTACCACGCAATGACTGCCAGCAGCAGACACTAGCGAGGCTAGACTAAACCGATAGGTGTCGCGTTTCAATAATGATAATATCGCACAGATTCTAACGCAGATTAGATTTACAATATTTACAACAGTGTAAACATCTCACATGTAGATGGTACGTAACACTTTCCCAAGTTTCAAACAGACATGCAATCTTGCAATGTCCACATTATATAATTTATACTGACGTTCAATGTCATATACACCGCTGCTTCCATTCTTGTTTGAACTGAAATCTGAGCAGCTTCAATACTCCCACACGACAAGGTTGACGTCAATGGACCTGCATGGCAGCCATAAGAAGTCGTTAAACAATGGATTGTAATACTACTACAGCAGACAATAGATTTGAACAATCACAGTGCTAGACATGCAGAGCGATCATCAGATACAGATCGATCAGATCGAATCAGATCCAACAGGATTGGACCATAGATGATTGGATCGAATCAGGAATGATGACAAGTATCGGATACAACCATACTTTGTCAGACGAAATGAAATTAGATCGGAACATTATTCGATCGGATCACATCACATGTAACCGATTGAACTGTGATCATCACACTCACCCATCGCCATCCTGTTGGTTGATATTCAGTCGCTTCACTGAGCCAATGATCTCTACAAAAAGTACAGCCTTCATGAATAATTCATGACGTATAAAATCAGTAGATAACATCAGTTCAAGTATAAACAACGCACATTACCATAAATATACCTCTGTACTGAGGTCAGATACCATGATACCGGGACAGGGTTATTTAGAAAGACTGCTCACAGTGGAGGTATACTCATTTCCTTTAGTGAATCCTATAGGTCCTGCGAATTATTAACAGAAAAGTAATGCAGTGCACACAAACACACATATATATATATTATATATATTTACATATATATATGTGTGTGTCTAGTATTTTAGCACATTCACTGTTGCATGATGTCAAATAATTCTGTCTTATTAGGCCTTACACTTTGAAAGGCTACAATAGTGCCGGGCAACAGCTAACCGCTCCTGTGCTTTCTTATCAGACATTTTATATGTTATTATTCTTGCTAGATTCTGGCAAATTTTCAGTAATAAAAACACGTATACGATAATATTAATATTATGCGTTTATTAAGCACCAATATCTAAGCATCAGTCGATGGTAATGAGCAGCTGTGAGTGAAGGACTTGCTCAAGGTCTATATACAGTAACATTCTCATAGGAAGTTCAAAACCGAGCCCTCCTCGTTAGAAGTCAAGATATACTGCCATTACTAATTATTAGTTATTCTCGGCCCACTCGTATTAACTACAGACACTCGTGATATTCATTCATTACGAATGAAAATGAGTAAGAGGCTGAACTAAGTGGAGCTGAATATAGGAAGCGCAGAGAAAATTGCAAAAAAAACACATAGATGCATTCGTTTGTTGTTTCCAAACATTACTGTCAAGAGTGTTTACGATCAGTCGGGCACATTAGTGCCTGCCATTGCCAGACATTAGTCTCAAACCCTGCGAGAAAGCACCAGTAATGCACCTAAAGGCGCTGTTTGCCCTGGGCGCGAGAGCCAGCAACGGAGGCCCGGCATAAGCTGTGGCAAGAGGTTCCCACGGCCAGTACAATCGCCAAGTGCACTGTGCAAGGCTTGCCAACGCACTACGAACCAAGTACTATCCCTAGAAACCAACACGTACGCCAAAATATGGACAAACAAAGTATATAGGAACGCAGCAATGCTTCCTCTGCGTTTTTCGCCGTGCACGCATTGATCATTCACGTTGTAGTAGCATGTGGGACCTGTGCTCTAGTCCGTGCAAGATAGCAATCTGTTGGGCGTACGGTTAACTAACAGGATAATAAATTCGCGTTGCATAAGACTAAAAACTGGCTAGATTCGGCCTATACTGATAGATTGTCTATTATATAGTTTATCTTTGAGGTCACCCATACAGCACGTACGCAAAAAACCTACCTTTGACCTATTTCCCTCCCTCTTGTCCGCATTATTGGCATTACCCTCCCCCATCATCTCCTCTGCGGATGTCCGCACTCGAAAGGAGCAATAACACCTAAATTAGGCTACGATATTAATATTTCATAGCCAGCTGCGATACCGGGTGGAGTTCTTTGATACACAAATTTGCCTTGTCCAGCACAGGAACTCTTATTGTGACCCGCTGGAAGAAAAGGTACGGACGCTAAGGTTTATGGACTAATTATCACTAATATATACCCTGAGGTCTGTTAATGTTATTGGGACAGCAGAGCCAAATTTTATCTCAATATGTCCACAAAAACGTATCAAACTACAAGTCTAAAGTTGACTATCTAAAACTGCAATTCTGAGCAAATAAGGTTAGAAAATTGTCGATATTTCAACAAACCACAGCTCTGAAAGTCCTGCAAAGTTATGGCTAAACTTTATTCATGTGTTCTACAACAAGTCCTTGGGGGCGCTGTGGTGTAAGGGTATGTTCGGTGCCATGCAGCTGGAGGGTTGCAGGTTCGAATCCACCTCAAGCCGCCGCGTAGGGACCCTGGGCAAGTCCTTCACTCGCAATTGCTCGTGCACTTCGGCGTGAAACTCCGAATCAGTGTCCGCGCTGTAGTCGGGAGCGCCTCTGAGTAGAAATCTTGAAGAGGGGCTATAACAAGTGTTCACACATACATTCACACATACATAACAAGTCACTTCTTACAGCAAACAAATGAAATGTCGCAAAATCATCAAAAATAAAGGACAAAATCGGCATAATAGTCTCACATTCAATATAGTCATTCTACCTTAGATCCAAAAGCTGATTAAGGAATTCTTAATTTTCTCAGTACCTGATTGCGGTGTGCCAACCAGACAAATTGTAAATAAACGAATATATAAAAATATATATACATATATATAAAATTAGTATTCAATTTAATACCCTCGTCAAATAAACTAATGCCAAGTACACTTAATCATTCAATTGTCCAAACAAGTCTTCATAACATTATCCACTTGCAGGACTTCGTTTTCCGCTTCTGATACTGTGACGCCAAGTTTCTGTGTCACACCTTTGAAGAACACTTTGGTGGCTTTATTTTAAGAGCGGCCATACTCAGGTTACTATGGTGACCGCATGTGAAGCTTGTTGATATAATGGGCATCTCTTGTTCTGATTAAAGAGAACATCTATGACAAGAATGTGCAACCGATTTTGACTGGTTAGACGTCTAGACCATGTATCCTTGTATCCAAGGACACCAACTTGAACGCCGACCCGAACTGTGTAAGATTTGACCAGTGTAATTTTGAAGACAATAATTAAGTCTGTGACTGGAAACCTTGGAGAACTACTTAAGGCTAGTAGCTGTATGCAGAACTGATTGTACGGAATCGTGAAGGTGATGAGGAAAGAACTAAGTCCAGCTGTCGCAAGACAATTGAACAAAAAGGAGCACAGGCAGAGTCTTGAGTCATACACCAATGTAATGTAAGGTAATGTAATATGTAATGACGACAATTTCTATAGCATCGTCAGTAGCAAGCTACTTGTAGAACGCGTGCTGAAGTGACCTCAGGTAAAGCAACAGGTCAAGTAATATTAGTAACATGAAATTCCAATGTCAACCCTGACCAAAAGTCACATCTAGGTCAAAAATGTGAAGCACATGGTAGAACCCGTATAGTTTATAAGCAAATAAAAATGCTGTGCAAATCAGATCAGAAAGGTTCAGACCAAAGAACTTCCGTTTTGTTCATGCTAAGACACGGTTAGTTTTGAGACACCCAGTCACATACTAAAGAGATACACTCAGAAATATTTAAAGGCAATTCAGTAGTGAAGTGATCTGAAGTAGACAAAATGAACAGACACGTCTTTTAAGGTCCAGGGCCAAAGTGATTAAATGATAGGAGTGAAAACACTGGAGCAGAATACAAGAGAAAAACTAAGGGACCTGTATAGCAGGACGTGTGTATGTGTGTTTGCAGGTGAGTATACAGACAGAATAAACATACTCAATTTATATATATATATATATATATATACACATATAAATAAATGTATGTATATGTGGGTAGCTTGTGGGTCTGTTACCAATTACTGGCCATTACGCATTTGTAGCCAATTACAGTCTTCCCATCAGGTTCAGCCTTTCAAGTACCAAAAACCACATTGCGGGTTCAAGACTCCACCCCAAATCTGTCAACCTCATGCCACCCATCCCTGCCCAAAGTATCACCACCACAAAGATTCACAACTAAAATTATGTACTTGGTGACACTGCAAGCATGACCACAATGCCAGTCATTAGCTAGTCATTTTGTCACTTTTGTGATCATTTTCACATTTATGGTCAGTTTCACTACTGTTGGGGGTGCTCGACAGTGTAGTAGTTAGTGCGCTGGTCTGTCATTCGAGAGGTCGAGGTTCAAATCCTCGCCAGGGCAGAAAATTTGGTTCAAGATTTCTGTTCCACCAGCACCCCTAGCCTTAGCTATAATGAGTACACTGACCATACACTGTCAGTGGGAAGATGAGACGGTCAGGGAGAGGAATGGCCACCCGCCTTCGTATGCTGAGGCTAAGAAATGAAGTCGCTAACACTTCATACCCATGGCTGCCTCAGGGCTAGTTCAAGGTACTGCTCTTCTCTTCTTCTTCACTACTGTTGTTTCTCTCACTTAAAGGGCCTTTTTCTCCTATTCCTTCCTAATAATTGATTCTTTTGTGTCAGGGTGCAAAACATCTCACCTAAACGATCCTACTCATTGTCTCGTGTGTGAGGATCCACATGGCTTTGCCCATGCTGAAAAATTGTCTTTATGTGTGTGCCCATATTATCCATATACGCCACCATATACCCAGTCCTAATAACTATTTGTCTGAGGATCTATTCCCTATCTGACATCCTCAGAGGATGATATTTTATCATTTTCACTTGTGGGGGGTCAACAAGTGATCCACTCAATAGAGGTAGCTGCCGGGCAGTGGTTATTCAATGCTGTACTCTTAGAATGCACTCACTACTGAAGGCCGCAGAGGTCACTGCAGGGATTTCTAAGTGTCAACTGTCAAGGCAGAATTTTGACACCCTATAAGGTAGAAGCCATGGGCCATACGCACTAGCCACGGGTTCAAACGTCAGATCAGGTAGATTGGAACACAGATCACGCCTTTCTCTGTCATTCAGCCTCCTCAGCGCCAATCAGCCGGCTGATTGGCAGCCAGCCAAATGATCAGCCAGTCCATCACTCTGGCCAGTCAGGCAATCTGTCACTGAGACTGTATCACTCAGCACTACACCAGCCAATCAATCACTCAGTTCCTCAGTCATTCGATCAACGAGCCAATGAACCATTTAGTCAGTGAAAAACCTAGCCAGTACTTCAGTCAGTTGCTTAATGACTTACTGTATCCTCACAACTTCTGTAAGTAAGCAAGTAGGTTACTTACTTTTGGAGTTGCGATTCTTTGCCAGAATCTTTTCGACGGCCAGGGCATCTTGTTCCTTGACAGCTTGTACCAGATCCTGGTCCTTTCCCATCAGCCGTTTCTTTCCAAAATGAATTAATCAAAAGGTAATCAAATAAATCCAAAGGCCTGAAAAACTAGCTTTATCACATAATAATCTATAATCTCCAACAGGTCTGCTTTCACCTAATTGATTTATGACCTGCGAATAATTTCTTTCCTTCAGGCTTTGCTTTTTTGGAAGACGAAGAAAACGGAGTTTGAAGGGTAATGGTCAATAGAATAGATCCACATGAATATCAAAACTGTCAAATTCGCTCTGATACGATTGTTGTGATCACAAAGTTAACATCCATATAAGTTTGGCCGCTTCATACATGCTCTGCAACTTCTATCTGAAAGACAAGAACAACAAACAATATATATGATCCTATAAATGCCAAATATTCTACACTAGTTTGTAATCTGCAGAGCTAAACCTTCAACTTCTACAATCTGAACACTCCTTTACCCAGTGGTTAAAGTGGTTTGGGTGAGCAGTGGGAACTCCGAAGAAGAGTTTTATTGGAACTCATGCGTTATCATGGTCCCTTTGCATGGTGAGCAGTGGGAACGCAAGCAAACAATTTCCAGAGCAGTGGGAACGCCATTCCCACACCACTTTAAACGCTGCCTTTACCTGTCCCAAAGCCCTACGCTGTCAAGTTACACCTTTACATTATAATACATAGCTATATCCTGGTAATGCACATTCCTTCCTTCACAGATAACTCCTTCTTCATGTTTACACATATAAGAAATAAGAACCACGACCAACTGGAAATGGTGATTGATTAGCTTTCCTTTATATATCCCACTTGTCTTTCTCTATATCTGCACTCTCAATACCTCTGCCATCATCTGCTGAAGCTATGATTGATAAGTACTCTGAACTCAGCAACGAACAAAGTACACACCGAAATATTTATTGACCTCCATCACTTTCTTTCTATATTGCTCACTGAATTTCAAGCTGTTTAGGAGACCCAAATCTCACCTCCAACTGACCAAGTCATGGTGCCATATTCCCTTTTATGTTCTGATTTGTTCGGATAATGCCCTGGTCTCCAGCCGTCTTGACTACTGCAAATCGATTCCTACTAGATGTTCTGATTATTATTATTATTATTATTATTATATAATTTCACTGTATCTGAACCCTATAAAACATTCTGGATAACCATCAAATAAGTTAATTTAATCTGTAACTTGTATATACATCAATAGACGGTTGCTTGGTGCTGTGCATTAAGGTAATGGCCCACATTAGTTTCATTCCCATTGGTGCTGATAGTGTACAAAATAACAACGTACTGCATAGCGCCAATCCTATGGGCGTTAAGTGTTGGTAAACAATTACAAAAAGTTCACTACCAGAATCTGATTCAAACAATACTTTATATTAATACCTAGCCAAATTTATTCGATTCTACTGTATCGAATCCGACTGCGAACAAAACTCTATCGATCGCCAAAACTTTCAGTAAAATATTGCAAAATCTGAGTCCCACTTTACGTTTCATCGATCGATCGCTGAGCGGAGGTCGACCTTACGCAGTAGACCACAACACTAGAAGTCAACGTCGAACATCTAAATAATCGTTTCGCCAACCCCACCGCACTTACACTCACAATAATCCGCATTAATCCGACGACCCAGTCCCCTCCTAATTCAAAATCATCTACAACAGAACTAAAAATCGCCGACAAATCGCACTTAACTGCCGTATTTGTTTACTCAACTTATTCGCAGCGCTACCTTCGTACTCGTCAAAGTAGTTTATGTTGTCCTCCGGCCGCCAGGAGGCGACGTCAGTCCGTCGACCAATCAGCAAGCAGCAGAGCCTCAAAACAGAAACTGTAAACTAATCAATAATTACCTTTTATTTTGCCTTACTTAACTATTTGCAGGGATGGGCAAATTACTTGGAAAAATGGAATTGAATTAGAAATTACTTTGAGACATGAAATGTAATTTAAAATTACAAAATACATGGGAAATGTAATTGAATAACAAATTAACAATTACAAATTGCGCAATTCAAGTAGGCCCTAATTTCTAGGCTTAGGCCTACTGTTCGTAGGCCTACTCTGAAAGTGCGATTCCCAGCCTGGACGAAGGAGGAGAGCGACGCTAATGATCTTTGTTATAACACAGTAATGTGACAGTATCGTTAAACTGAAACTAGGCCTACTTGCCTTGCGATTAAGTGGATTAACTTCACCAAAATGTAGGCGCCTAATTAAAGCAATATTATTCTTTATTAGGCCTACGTCATTCATTTTTATTACTATAATTCTAAAAGTTAGTAAAATTGCTGTTACGGCTGCATTAATGACTATAATCTGAATCGGGATAGGGACCATGAATATGATGACGATGATTATGGTGACGACGACGATGGTTATTAGCCTACGCTAAGCGTTTATTTAATTAAAAGTTCAGCGTCCAGTGTTTTAATAATACAGCAATTTATCAATCTGCATAGGGCCATACTGTGAAAGTAGACCAACCAAGGTCGAACTGTTTACTAGTCAGGTGACGACACCGGAGATGTATGGCATAAAATTACGTAGCCTAGCTGTTGTCTGTTGATGTCGGCATAAATAATTAGAAATGAGATGCGACATGAAATAGGCGAATCGCATAAAAGTCATAATTCAATTCAGTCCATTTGAAACCGGCACCGTTTTAGTTTGCCATCCAAACGTCGTGCGTTTGCAACCCCTCAGCCCCCACCATACACACCCCCACACACAAACGAACACCTACGTACACACACACACACACACACACACACACACACACACACACACACACACACACACACACACACACAGAGTTTGTAAAGGTGTTCAATGAATTCATCTGGCCTAGGTATACATTATTGCCATGATACATAAATATGTGACAAGATCTGATTTATCCCATTAGTGATTAAGACAACCACATTTGATGCTGTTAGGACCCTGCCTAACACAGTCATCACCATCATCCAAAAGACTGTCAGAAAGGTGTAGTACTGGTATTCGTAACGAAGCGATATCATTATTGACGAGTAAATTAAATTATTATTGGCGAACTTATTGACGAACCGATAATGATATTGACGAAATGATAGTGTTATGGACGAATCAATCAAATTATTTGCGAACTTATTGATGAACCGAGAGTGTTATTGGCGAACAGATAGCGTTATTGACGAGTCAATAAAATTATTCATGAACTTATTGACGAAACGATAGTGTTATTGATGAACCGTTAGTGTTATTGTCGAGACCTACTATTTCAACAACCTACTATTTCAATAACCTACTATTTCAATAACTTACTATTTCAATAACTTATTTTAATAACTTGTTATTTCAACACCCTACTATTTCAACAACCTACTATTTTACTAACTTACTATCTCAACAACCTACTATTTCAACAAGGTACTATTTTGACAACCTAATATTTCAATACCTTCCTATTTCAAAACGTTACTATTCAACAGCCTACTATCTCAATAACTTACTATTTCAACAACTTACTCTTTAAATTATTGAAAAGAGTTATTGAAAGCGTTATTGGAAAGAGTTATTGAAAACAATTATTGAAAAGAGTTGAGTTATTGAAAAAAGTTATTGAAAAGAGTTATTGAAATGAGGTATTGAAAAGAGTTCATTGAAAAGAGTTCACGAAAAGAGTTATTGAAATGAGTTATTGAAATGAGTTATTGAAATGAGTTATTGAAAAGAGTTATTGAAAAGAGTTATTAATAAGAGTTATTGAAAACAGTTATTGAAAAGAGTTATTGAAAAGAGTTATTGAAAAGAGTTATTGAAATGAGTTATTGAAATATTGAAAAGAGTTATTGAAAAGAGTTATTGAAAAGAGTTATTGAAAAGAGTTATTGAAAAGAGTTATTGAAAAGAGTTATTGAAAAGAGTTATTGAAAAGAGTTATTGAAAAGAGTTATTGAAAAGAGTTATTGAAAAGAGTTATTGAAAAGAGTTATTGAAAAGAGTTATTGAAAAGAGTTATTGAAAAGAGTTATTGAAAAGAGTTATTGAAAAGAGTTATTGAAAAGAGTTATTGAAAAGAGTTATTGAAAAGAGTTATTGAAAAGAGTTATTGAAAAGAGTTATTGAAAAGAGTTATTGAAAAGAGTTATTGAAAAGAGTTATTGAAAAGAGTTATTGAAAAGAGTTATTGAAAAGAGTTATTGAAAAGAGTTATTGAAAAGAGTTATTGAAAAGAGTTATTGAAAAGAGTTATTGAAAAGAGTTATTGAAAAGAGTTATTTGAAAGAGTTATTGAAAAGAGTTATTGAAAAGAGTTATTGAAAAGAGTTATTGAAAAGAGTTATTGAAATGAGTTATTGAAAAGAGTTATTGAAAAGAGTTATTGAAAAGAGTTATTGAAAAGAGTTATTGAAAAGAGTTATTGAAAAGAGTTATTGAAAAGAGTTATTGAAAAGAGTTATTGAAAAGAGTTATTGAAAAGAGTTATTGAAAAGAGTTATTGAAAAGAGTTATTGAAAAGAGTTATTGAAAGAGTTATTGAAAAGAGTTATTGAAAAGAGTTATTGAAAAGAGTTATTGAAAAGAGTTATTGAAAAGAGTTATTGAAAAGAGTTATTGAAAAGAGTTATTGAAAAGAGTTATTGAAAAGAGTTATTGAAAAGAGTTATTTATTGAAAAGAGTTATTGAAAAGAGTTATTGAAAAGAGTTATTGAAAAGAGTTATTGAAAAGAGTTATTGAAAAGAGTTATTGAAAGAGTTATTGAAAAGAGTTATTGAAAAGAGTTATTGAAAAGAGTTATTGAAAAGAGTTATTGAAAAAGTTATTGAAAAGAGTTATTGAAAAGAGTTATTGAAAAGAATTGAAAAGAGTTATTGAAAAGAGTTATTGAAAAGAGTTATTGAAAAGAGTTATTGAAAAAGAGTTATTGAAAAGAGTTATTGAAAAGAGTTATTGAAAAGAGTTATTGAAAAGAGTTATTGAAAAGAGTTATTGAAAAGAGTTATTGAAAAGAGTTATTGAAAAGAGTTATTGAAAAGAGTTATTGAAAAGAGTTATTGAAAAAGAGTTATTGAAAGAGTTATTGAAAAGAGTTATTGAAAAGAGTTATTGAAAAGAGTTATTGAAAAGAGTTATTGAAAAGAGTTATTGAAAAGAGTTATTGAAAAGAGTTATTGAAAAGAGTTATTGAAAAGAGTTATTGAAAAGAGTTATTGAAAAGAGTTATTGAAAAGAGTTATTGAAAAGAGTTATTGAAAAGAGTTATTGAAAAGAGTTATTGAAAAGAGTTATTGAAAAGAGTTAGTTATTGAAAAGAGTTATTGAAAAGAGTTATTGAAAAGAGTTATTGAAAAGAGTTATTGAAAAGAGTTATTGAAAAGAGTTATTGAAAAGAGTTATTGAAAAGAGTTATTGAAAAGAGTTATTGAAAAGAGTTATTGAAAAGAGTTATTGAAAAGAGTTATTGAAAAGAGTTATTGAAAAGAGTTATTGAAAAGAGTTATTGAAAAGAGTTATTGAAAAGAGTTATTGAAAAGAGTTATTGAAAAGAGTTATTGAAAAGAGTTATTGAAAAGAGTTATTGAAAAGAGTTATTGAAAAGAGTTATTGAAAAGAGTTATTGAAAAGAGTTATTGAAAAGAGTTATTGAAAAGAGTTATTGAAAAGAGTTATTGAAAAGAGTTATTGTTAAAAGTTATTGAAAGAGTTGAAAAGAGTTATTGAAAAGAGTTATTGAAAAGAGTTATTGAAAAGAGTTATTGAAAAGAGTTATTGAAAAGAGTTATTGAAAAGAGTTATTGAAAAGAGTTATTGAAAAGAGTTATTGAAAAGAGTTATTGAAAAGAGTTATTGAAAAGAGTTATTGAAAAGAGTTATTGAAAAGAGTTATTGAAAAGAGTTATTGAAAAGAGTTATTGAAAAGAGTTATTGAAAAGAGTTATTGAAAAGAGTTATTGAAAAGAGTTATTGAAAAGAGTTATTGAAAAGAGTTATTGAAAAGAGTTAGAGTTATTGAAAAGAGTTATTGAAAAGAGTTATTGAAAAGAGTTATTGAAAAGAGTTATTGAAAAGAGTTATTGAAAAGAGTTATTGAAAAGAGTTATTGAAAAGAGTTATTGAAAAGAGTTATTGAAAAGAGTTATTGAAAAGAGTTATTGAAAAGAGTTATTGAAAAGAGTTATTGAAAAGAGTTATTGAAAAAAGAGTTATTGAAAAGAGTTATTGAAAAGAGTTATTGAAAAGAGTTATTGAAAAGAGTTATTGAAAAGAGTTATTGAAAAGAGTTATTGAAAAGAGTTATTGAAAAAAAGAGTTATTGAAAAGAGTTATTGAAAAGAGTTATTGAAAAGAGTTATTGAAAAGAGTTATTGAAAAGAGTTATTGAAAAGAGTTATTGAAAAGAGTTATTGAAAAGAGTTATTGAAAAGAGTTATTGAAAAGAGTTATTGAAAAGAGTTATTGAAAAGAGTTATTGAAAAGAGTTATTGAAAAGAGTTATTGAAAAGAGTTATTGAAAAGAGTTATTGAAAAGAGTTATTGAAAAGAGTTATTGAAAAGAGTTATTGAAAAGAGTTATTGAAAAGAGTTATTGAAAAGAGTTGAAAAAAGAGTTATTGAAAGAGTTATTGAAAAGAGTTATTGAAAAGAGTTATTGAAAAGAGTTATTGAAAAGAGTTATTGAAAAGAGTTATTGAAAAGAGTTATTGAAAAGAGTTATTGAAAGAGTTATTGAAAGAGTTATTGAAAAGAGTTATTGAAAAGAGTTATTGAAAAGAGTTATTGAAAAGAGTTATTGAAAAGAGTTATTGAAAAGAGTTATTGAAAAGAGTTATTGAAAAGAGTTATTGAAAAGAGTTATTGAAAAGAGTTATTGAA
The DNA here is from genome assembly GCA_020284085.1 of Aporrectodea caliginosa. Classification (NCBI taxonomy): domain Eukaryota; kingdom Metazoa; phylum Annelida; class Clitellata; order Crassiclitellata; family Lumbricidae; genus Aporrectodea; species Aporrectodea caliginosa. The sequence goes on from JACEVL010000084.1 coordinate 103,193, forward strand.
AAGAGTTATTGAAAAGAGTTATTGAAAAGAGTTATTGAAAAGAGTTTGAAAAGAGTTATTAAAGAGTTAAAAAGAGTTATTGAAAAGAGTTATTGAAAAGAGTTATTGAAAAGAGTTATTGAAAAGAGTTATTGAAAAGAGTTATTGAAAAGAGTTATTGAAAGAGTTATTGAAAAGAGTTATTGAAAAGAGTTATTGAAAAGAGTTATTGAAAAGAGTTATTGAAAAGAGTTATTGAAAAGAGTTATTGAAAAGAGTTATTGAAAAGAGTTATTGAAAAGAGTTATTGAAAAGAGTTATTGAAAAGAGTTATTGAAAAGAGTTATTGAAAAGAGTTATTGAAAAGAGTTATTGAAAAGAGTTATTGAAAAGAGTTATTGAAAAGAGTTATTGAAAAGAGTTATTGAAAAAGAGTTATTGAAAAGAGTTATTGAAAAGAGTTATTGAAAAGAGTTATTGAAAAGAGTTATTGAAAAGAGTTATTGAAAAGAGTTATTGAAAAGAGTTATTGAAAAGAGTTATTGAAAAGAGTTATTGAAAAGAGTTATTGAAAAGAGTTATTGAAAAGAGTTATTGAAAAGAGTTATTGAAAAGAGTTATTGAAAAGAGTTATTGAAAAGAGTTATTGAAAAGAGTTTGAAAAGAGTTATTGAAAAGAGTTATTGAAAAGAGTTATTGAAAAGAGTTATTGAAAAGAGTTATTGAAAAGAGTTATTGAAAAAAGAGTTATTGAAAAGAGTTATTGAAAAGAGTTATTGAAAAGAGTTATTGAAAAGAGTTATTGAAAAGAGTTATTGAAAAGAGTTATTGAAAAGAGTTATTTGAAAGAGTTATTGAAAAGAGTTATTGAAAAGAGTTATTGAAAAGAGTTATTGAAAAGAGTTATTGAAAAGAGTTATTGAAAAGAGTTATTGAAAAGAGTTATTGAAAAGAGTTATTGAAAAGAGTTATTGAAAAGAGTTATTGAAAAGAGTTATTGAAAAGAGTTATTGAAAAGAGTTATTGAAAAGAGTTTGAAAAGAAAAGAGTTATTGAAAAGAGTTATTGAAAAGAGTTATTGAAAAGAGTTATTGAAAAGAGTTATTGAAAATTGAAAAGAGTTATTGAAAAGAGTTATTGAAAAGAGTTATTGAAAGAGTTATTGAAAAGAGTTATTGAAAAGAGTTTGAAAAGAGTTATTGAAAAGAGTTATTGAAAAGAGTTATTGAAAAGAGTTATTGAAAAGAGTTATTGAAAAGAGTTATTGAAAAGAGTTATTGAAAAGAGTTATTGAAAAGAGTTATTGAAAAGAGTTATTGAAAAGAGTTATTGAAAAGAGTTATTGAAAAGAGTTATTGAAAAGAGTTATTGAAAAGAGTTATTGAAAAGAGTTATTGAAAAGAGTTATTGAAAAGAGTTATTGAAAAGAGTTATTGAAAAGAGTTATTGAAAAGAGTTATTGAAAAGAGTTATTGAAAAGAGTTATTGAAAAGAGTTATTGAAAAGAGTTATTGAAAAGAGTTATTGAAAAGAGTTATTGAAAAGAGTTATTGAAAAGAGTTATTGAAAAGAGTTATTGAAAAGAGTTATTGAAAAGAGTTATTGAAAAGAGTTATTGAAAAGAGTTATTGAAAAGAGTTATTGAAAAAGTTATTGAAAAGAGTTATTGAAAAGAGTTATTGAAAAGAGTTATTGAAAAGAGTTATTGAAAGAGTTATTGAAAAGAGTTATTGAAAAGAGTTATTGAAAAGAGTTATTGAAAAGAGTTATTGAAAAGAGTTATTGAAAAGAGTTATTGAAAAGAGTTATTGAAAAGAGTTATTGAAAAGAGTTATTGAAAAGAGTTATTGAAAAGAGTTATTGAAAAGAGTTATTGAAAAGAGTTATTGAAAAGAGTTATTGAAAAGAGTTATTGAAAAGAGTTATTGAAAAGAGTTATTGAAAAGAGTTATTGAAAAGAGTTATTGAAAAGAGTTATTGAAAAGAGTTATTGAAAAGAGTTATTGAAAGAGTTATTGAAAAGAGTTATTGAAAAGAGTTATTGAAAAGAGTTATTGAAAAGAGTTATTGAAAAGAGTTATTGAAAAGAGTTATTGAAAAGAGTTATTGAAAAGAGTTATTGAAAAGAGTTATTGAAAAGAGTTATTGAAAAGAGTTATTGAAAAGAGTTGAAAAGAGTTATTGAAAAGAGTTATTGAAAAGAGTTATTGAAAAGAGTTATTGAAAAGAGTTATTGAAAAGAGTTATTGAAAAGAGTTATTGAAAAGAGTTATTGAAAAGAGTTATTGAAAAGAGTTATTGAAAGAGTTATTGAAAAGAGTTATTGAAAAGAGTTATTGAAAAGAGTTATTGAAAAGAGTTATTGAAAAGAGTTATTGAAAAGAGTTATTGAAAAGAGTTATTGAAAAGAGTTATTGAAAAGAGTTATTGAAAAGAGTTATTGAAAAGAGTTATTGAAAAGAGTTATTGAAAAGAGTTATTGAAAAGAGTTATTGAAAAGAGTTATTGAAAAGAGTTATTGAAAAGAGTTATTGAAAAGAGTTATTGAAAAGAGTTATTGAAAAGAGTTATTGAAAAGAGTTATTGAAAGAGTTATTGAAAAGAGTTATTGAAAAGAGTTATTGAAAAGAGTTATTGAAAAGAGTTATTGAAAAGAGTTATTGAAAAGAGTTATTGAAAAGAGTTATTGAAAAGAGTTATTGAAAAGAGTTATTGAAAAGAGTTATTGAAAAGAGTTATTGAAAGAGTTATTGAAAAGAGTTATTGAAAAGAGTTATTGAAAAGAGTTATTGAAAAGAGTTATTGAGTTATTGAAAAGAGTTATTGAAAAGAGTTATTGAAAAGAGTTATTGAAAAGAGTTATTGAAAAGAGTTATTGAAAAGAGTTATTGAAAAGAGTTATTGAAAAGAGTTATTGAAAAGAGTTATTGAAAAGAGTTATTGAAAAGAGTTATTGAAAAGAGTTATTGAAAAGAGTTATTGAAAAGAGTTATTGAAAAGAGTTATTGAAAAGAGTTATTGAAAAGAGTTATTGAAAAGAGTTATTGAAAAGAGTTATTGAAAAGAGTTATTGAAAAGAGTTATTGAAAAGAGTTATTGAAAAGAGTTATTGAAAAGAGTTATTGAAAGAGTTATTGAAAAGAGTTATTGAAAAGAGTTATTGAAAAGAGTTATTGAAAAAGAGTTATTGAAAAGAGTTATTGAAAAAGTTATTAGTTATTGAAAAGAGTTATTGAAAAGAGTTATTGAAAAGAGTTATTGAAAAGAGTTATTGAAAAGAGTTATTGAAAAGAGTTATTGAAAAGAAAAGAGTTATTGAAAAGAGTTATTGAAAAGAGTTATTGAAAAGAGTTATTGAAAAGAGTTATTGAAAAGAGTTATTGAAAAGAGTTATTGAAAAGAGTTATTGAAAAGAGTTATTGAAAAGAGTTATTGAAAAGAGTTATTGAAAAGAGTTATTGAAAAGAGTTATTGAAAAGAGTTATTGAAAAGAGTTATTGAAAGAGTTATTGAGTTATTGAAAAGAGTTATTGAAAAGAGTTATTGAAAAGAGTTATTGAAAAGAGTTATTGAAAAAAAGAGTTATTGAAAAGAGTTATTGAAAAGAGTTATTGAAAAGAGTTATTGAAAAGAGTTATTGAAAAGAGTTATTGAAAAGAGTTATTGAAAGAGTTATTGAAAAGAGTTATTGAAAAGAGTTATTGAAAGAGTTATTGAAAAGAGTTATTGAAAAGAGTTATTGAAAAGAGTTATTGAAAGAGTTATTGAAAAAAGTTATTATTGAAAAGAGTTATTGAAAAGAGTTATTGAAAGAGTTATTGAAAAGAGAGTTATTGAATTGAAAAGAGTTATTGAAAGAGTTATTGAAAAGAGTTATTGAAAAGAGTTATTGAAAAGAGTTATTGAAAAGAGTTATTGAAAAGAGTTATTGAAAAGAGTTATTGAAAAGAGTTATTGAAAAGAGTTATTGAAAAGAGTTATTGAAAAGAGTTATTGAAAAGAGTTATTGAAAAGAGTTATTGAAAAGAGTTATTGAAAAGAGTTATTGAAAAGAGTTATTGAAAAGAAAAGAGTTATTGAAAAGAGTTATTGAAAAGAGTTATTGAAAAGAGTTATTGAAAAGAAAGAGTTATTGAAAAGAGTTATTGAAAAGAGTTATTGAAAAGAGTTATTGAAAAGAGTTATTGAAAAGAGTTATTGAAAAGAGTTATTGAAAAGAGTTATTTTATTGAAAAGAGTTATTGAAAAGAGTTATTGAAAAGAGTTATTGAAAAGAGTTATTGAAAAGAGTTATTGAAAAGAGTTATTGAAAAGAGTTATTGAAAAGAGTTATTGAAAAGAGTTATTGAAAAGAGTTATTGAAAAGAGTTATTGAAAAGAGTTATTGAAAAGAGTTATTGAAAAGAGTTATTGAAAAGAGTTATTGAAAAGAGTTATTGAAAAGAGTTATTGAAAAGAGTTATTGAAAAGAGTTATTGAAAAGAGTTATTGAAAAGAGTTATTGAAAAGAGTTATTGAAAAGAGTTATTGAAAAGAGTTATTGAAAAGAGTTATTGAAAAGAGTTATTGAAAAGAGTTATTGAAAAGAGTTATTGAAAAGAGTTATTGAAAAGAGTTATTGAAAAGAGTTATTGAAAAGAGTTATTGAAAAGAGTTATTGAAAAGAGTTATTGAAAAGAGTTATTGAAAAGAGTTATTGAAAAGAGTTATTGAAAAGAGTTATTGAAAAGAGTTATTGAAAAGAGTTATTGAAAAGAGTTATTGAAAAGAGTTATTGAAAAGAGTTATTGAAAAGAGTTATTGAAAAGAGTTATTAGAGTTATTGAAAAGAGTTATTGAAAGAGTTATTAAAAAGAGTTATAACAAAGACCATACAACAATTGCCAAGAGAGTTGAAGAGACGACATTTTTTGGCATTTATAATTTTGAAAAAAACCATAAACCAAAAAACCAAGCCTTTAACAGCCCTGTTCTGTACTGAGTTGGTTACCAAATAAACATGTTATGTTGTGAATATACGATGCATTTACATACTTGCTTGACTGCCTGTACGTTGCGTTTGGTTGGACGGGCATCAGATGCCACGTCTTAAGACGGTCTAAGACAGATTGAGATATTTCCGTTTTAATCTTTAAATTCATGAAATTAATTAACTAGTTGAGAATGAATATCTTTCGACTGCTCGGCGACTTGTCGCATCTTCTTGCGATCTTCATTCTTCTTGTGAAAATCTGGAGAAGCAGATCTTGTGCAGGTCGGATTCTTAATAGACACCCCTAGGGCTGGAGAACGTCTGGGTCTGTCTGGTCTTTAGTGTTCCTAGTATAGCAATCTGACCGGCTGGGTCGGATCTCACAACCTTTTGCAAACTATAGAAATGACAGAGTTAGCAGCTTGATGATCTTAGCATTCGGCAACTCGTCCAAGGCATTTTTACTACGTCCACCAAGTGACGGACGGATATCGCGGGGATGGTGTTTGATTTTTATTAAAAGCCAGACTGATTGTCTCGCTTGAGGCCCAGTGGTATAGGGAATTTTAGGCTGTTAAAGGCTTGGTTTTTTGGTTTTTGGAATTTCGAGGATGATGCCGATGTCTGTAGGATGATATTTGATGTTTGTTTACAATGAATGTGATCTTTAATTAAATGATAATTTTATGTATGTGTTTATGCACATGCTTATGTGTCTGTATGCATCTGGTTATTCTTAAAACACCTTTAAGAACCACCAAAGGGCACTAAACATGGATATCTAGCAGATCTATGGTGTCAATTTAAGATAGGTTGAATACATTTTAAAGCTGCCTCTAACAAAATAGTATATGTGTAGTGGTGATGATAATATCTCCAGTGTTTTTATCACTGTCGTGATTGTCCTCATTGTTATCATCTTGCTGCTTTGACCTTTCTACCATTGTGACAATGATGATTTGGATGATGAAGGCTGAAGCAGATAATGGCCTTTTAGATTATGATCATCATTACAGGACATGGTAGCCAAGGAAAATGTACAGGTCGAGCGTGCTCTAAGACGGTTAATGTGTAGGGACCTTGAGCAAGTCTTTCACTCACTAGTGCTCAGCACCATTAATTGATGCTTGCTGTGTCAGTGGATAGTGTCTTAATAAATGCAGAAATAATAATAATATTTAGTAATAACAGAGGCAGTTAAATTAATGATGATCGAATATGATCAGTACTTATTGGTGATCAAGTGATTATAATTATAATCTTATTGTAATCAAATGATCAGTGCTTGGATGAATATCAAAGTTGATGATCATCACTTTCTGCATCAGGTCTGTCAGGAAAATCACAGGTCCTGTTTGCTCTGGTCTTTTCGACACGATACCTTGATCTGTTTGTGATCTACATCTCGGCTTACAACACGGTTATGAAGCTGATCTTCATCTTAGCAACGTACATAACAGTCTATCTGATCTACTTGAAATTCCGGTCAACATACAGCACAGAGAACGACACATTTCGTGCCGAGTTCCTTGTGATCCCAGCACTTGGTTTGGCGTTTCTTGTCAACCATGAAATGTCAGTTCTGGAGGTGAGAGAAAAGCAGATTTCTTACTCTTAGTTATAATAATAATAATATTCACTAATTATGATACTAATAATTGTTGTTATTATTATTATTATTACTACTGCTAATTATTATTATAAAATTACTATACGTGTCAGAAGTGTGATATATTTCGGTCTGGGTACCCAAGTCCATTTTTAGCAGGTACTCAACTATTTGTCATTCCATCATTGGATAATAAATTGAACATCCTATGGGCCAATGTGGGTCATTACATGCAAGTAGACCTTAATTGAAGTTATTTAAACAGTCACAACACCCACAAGGCCACAATATCTTTAAGCCAACCAGTATGAAGAGTGCACTTATTTCTGTTGACTACTTGAATCATGTATGACAGTATGACATGTATACACACATCAGATTGTTGATGGTTTGATTTTATTAATATTATTTATTATTATTAATATTAATATGTATTAAAATGTTATTATTATTATTGATTGACATTATTAGAATCTAGCTGTGCTGTTCTCGTCTTCCAGGTGTTGTGGACATTCTCAATCTATCTGGAGTCAGTGGCAATTCTTCCGCAACTGTTCATGCTGAACAAGACTGGAGAGGCTGAAACCATAACAAGCCATTACCTGTTTGCCCTGGGTCTATACCGTGCACTCTACATTGTCAACTGGATTTACCGCTACTACTTGGAGAGCTTTTTTGATCTGATCATGGTCGTTGCTGGCTGCGTCCAAACTGTTCTCTACTGCGACTTCTTCTATCTGTATATCACTAAAGGCAAGTTGGATGCTATCTAATTAATCGAGTCTAATTGAATCTACATGTAATAACTTCATCTAGTGCCATAATGATAATACGCAAGGCTTCAATCGATGCTCTGGACCACTGAAACTGTACTAAAAATCTCATAATCCATTTGAGAAGCCTAGTCAAAATGGTGATTTGGAACAGTCTTCCACTAAGAATATTTACTTTTTTGTCACAAACAGTTCATTAAGATTTTCAGCCTACCTTTAGTCACACCTTTTTAGATGTGTTGTATAAATAGCCAGATAAATACATACATACATACAATCATACATGCATACATACATGCATAATGTGCATACACACAGCTGATCAGTAGCAGGTCTTTATAATCAGTCTAACGAAATTTCGTAATTGCTATATATCTATATCACTAAAGGCAAGTGTGATCTTATGTAATTCAGCCTAATCTAATTGGTCGAATCAAATCTTTGCAGTTAAGTATCGGATGATCTTGTCAGTTGTTATAATCTCTCTAATCTCTCTAATTTAGTAGCTTAATATACTGTGCCTTTTTTTTACATCAACCATCAAATCTTTTAAATATTATCTTATGTAGTCTAATCCAGTGCTTCCCAAAGTGGTGGTCCGCAGACTGGTGCCGGTCTGCGAGCCCTCAGTTGCCAGTCCGCAAAGTGAGTTAAGAAACTGGTCAAATTGTCTCGGAATCAAGAAATGGCTATTATATTTTTTAAAGTCATAACAAGAAACAGATATTAGGCTAGAATTTAAAGGGCAATTGAGTCATAGAATTGGCTGAACATGCATTTATATCAATTTTAATACACATTTGTGAAATTTATTCTTGATGATCGAAAAAGAGTAATAACTAAATACATTTTGGCACTGGTCCTCCTGCAGTGGGAAAATTCCTGCCGGTCCGTGACACTGAAAATTAATTCCTGCCGGTCCACGACACTGAAAAGTTTGGGAAGCACTGGTCTAATCTCTTTAACCAAATTTATTCTGAGCCTTTGTGATGTAATGTCTTTGGCAAATCTAATGCCATCTGATACAATTAATTATCTGATATTAAATAAAAAATATGCGTTAATTATCTAATATAATAATACCGGTAGTATGCGTTCTTTTGTTTTAGTTTTGCGTGGAAAGAGTCTCGTTCTGCCTGTCTGATCTAAGTTGAATCTCTCCATCCTTCCGTCCATCATGGACCATGACACTGTCTGATAGGTCAAACCGATGGACCATGACCAGTCCTATCGGTCACTTATGAGGTGCTGGACCAATGACTGACTACAATTTCTGCAAACTGCTGTTGTACCATCGTTTTTCAGATTATTTTGGTTGAGTTTTTTCTTGTGGCCGTTTCTAGAAGTTGTGTTCATGGGTGTATCCAGGGTGCAGTTTGTGGGCGCAATGTAAACCCCTTCCAGTGACACAGGTAAAATAGTGGACGGTAGCGTCACGAAACTAAATAACTAATGAGTGAAGTAGATAAAAATTGTCTGAAGTTACCACTTGTAGGATGCAATTGACGTGCAGACCCTATGGTTTCTCAATTCTGGTTCAGAATATCTCTTGTTGAATGTGCATCGTCTGCATACATGTATCGTTTTTTTCTCCTTTCCATGGGTCTTCTCCCACTGGTATACACTGTCCCATTGATTGTACCGGTACCATTCCCCATACACATTTATCCTGCCCACGAGTCTTTCCTCCAACTGATGCCAACCACAAGTTGTACCCAGGATGGATCTTTAACTTAACTGGCGAAAGTAAGTATGTATTGGATCTTTTACGTTTGACTGAGAAAAGTAAGTAAGCATGACACGTCCCACACTCCAGGTAATGTGTGTGGGTGTGTGTATGTATCTGGTCACTTACATATTCCCTTTCAAGAACCTCTCAAAATATGCTGGTAAAGTAAAAGTGAACTAGTAATTTACTAAACTGATAAACTATTAATAAAGAATCTAGTTTCTTACCAGCCAGGATCTTTTGGCTTCAACACCAGCAGGTATTCTGCGACAGGTTGTACCACTTCACAACAAATTATTTTAATTGAGTTGGGGTTTAATTCCCAGGCGCAGTGGTCAGTGGTTTCTGAAGAAGTTACATAAATTTCATAAACAATTATGATTTTGAAATCTTTGCCTTTTTGCAAAGCTAGGAAATTGTTTTAGGAGCATTTGATGGATTTGAGGAAAATTTAGATAATAAAAATATGGGTCACCCGAAATATTCCATCTGAATTTTTAAAGAGATAATGAAAACTTGGTTGTCCCAAGAATTGCCCCGTGTGTTTTTGTAGGATCCAATTTGACCAAATGTTGTCCCTGCATAAGCTGGAAGGGTCACCAGTGTGGTGCTATATCAAATACTGTGAATAAATAGATGTGCATATCAGGACAAAGTGGTGACAAAATGTCCGGCAAACAGGCCACGATTACTGTGCATAAATTATAGCTTAATTAGTGCTTGCTGTCAAGTGCTTCTGACCACACTTAAAAGAAGCCAGTTCTGTCTCAAAAAGGTGTCTTAACTTAACACAAATTACTTGTCAAGTAAGAGTCGACAAAATAACCCCTAGTGGTGTCTGCTGTTACTGTGTGTGCTTTGTTGCTGTTTATATTTGTGCACTGGGGCACTTATTGTGTGGTAACCCACGGAGAATTAGCAGGTATTTTAATCCCTGGGCACATTAATTTTCTGTGTACCCCAACTCCCCAAGTGCAATGTTATTAGGGTTATGAAGTACTTTTGTTTTGCAGAGGTGTGTTCATTTAATTTTGGCCATTGATGCTTCATAGTGGATTTTGTCTGTTTTATTTTCTGTTTATGATGATGATGATAATGACAACGATGACAACAACGTGTAATGATGTAAAGATGATGATTATCAGTGATAAAGCATTCTTGATCATTATCACCGTTATTACTGTTATCAGCATCATCACAAGCATCGTCATCATCATAGTAACAGATGATAATGAAAGAATTGTTACTGTTATTAATTAGTTTTTACCGGTCTGAGAATAGCATAGATTACCAAAACAATTATAAATGTTTTATGGAGAAACCATTTTTAGAAGCCATGGGCTGTTTGTTTCAGCTGACTCAATCTTAATCCAACATCCTGCAAGTGCCTTGAAATTTACTTATTTATTTGTGTGATTTACAGTGTCTGAGTTTAACTGAGCGACTGTAACTGTTGCTTATTTCTTTAGTCAATTTACTGTAACTATTTAACTATTATTATTGATGCAGTAAATACTATGCTTATTAACGTAACAGAGTATGCATTTAAATCGCCAGGGAGCTATAAATAAACTCAGCTGACAAAGATGCTAAGATTATCAGAAATTTGTAATTATATTGCATATAAACTTGCTTATGATATAATTATATATATGCTTGTGTTTGTTAACGTCTAATACTAGCAAGAACTAGAAAATAGTCTTGTTATTTGTATGTGGAGCAGTAGTCGAACACCAGCAGAATGACTCTTAATTGATTTCCTGGCTCTTTCAGAATGTCCGCTAGGGGTAATCTGAGTTTGTATGTCTGCTTGTCTCGGTCTGTCTGTCTGTCTGTCTGTCTGTCTGTCTGTCTGTCCAGATAGTTGGAATAATGCTCGTCCGCATGTGATAAGTTAGTTTTTGTCTCTTCGTTGAGGACGGTTCCAACTACACGGGCCTTCTGGCGAATCTCATCCGTCATGGCAGCTGGTACTTAGCTGCCTTGAGGACAAGCTTTTGTACTCCTCGTCGCAAAGATGTCCTCAAGGGCCTTCGAGAAGCTGTGTGGACGGTGTTGAGCTTGCACTTTGGGCCAGCACTCAGGGGTTCTCGTGCTTCGCAGGATTGGCCAGGACAGTTTGTTGAGCAGGAGGCACTCGCACACAAACCAAGAAACCCAGCAAGTTCTGTCGCGCCCTCGTGTACGAAACCAGGAATAATGCCAACCAGCTGGGCAGCACACCATGCCCAGGCTGACGTCAGCAAGGCCTTCATGCACGCTATCCTCCGCAGTAGGATACTACTAAATGCACGCTATCCTCCGCAGTAGAATACTACTAAAGCAGTTGCCAGACATGCAATTTTCATGTCTGGCAACTGCTTTAATAGTATTAATGTGATAAACGCGCTGTCATGCCAACCAAAAATCTACGAGCTCGAGACCACCTCCGATCTAAGGCTGCTTTCATAAGAAAATATTTCCGTATGATGCAAATATCGTTTTTACACCGATGTGTTCTAAAAAGCACCTGCAGGCATCTGGAACCTGAAAACTTTTCCCAGGGAACCTCCGAGTGCCGCTTCGCGGCAGAGGTAGGGGTTGTAACAGCTATATTGTTAATACTTGAGACTCAACAACCGAATCCAACGCAGTTTAGGACACAAGAATATCCATGAAACCACTTTGGTGCTCCAACTAATTTTTCCATGACATGAACACATGATGTCCCATCACGCCGGCCTAACCTGCCATAGTCACAAGTGTTGAGGGCCGAGTCCTATGTATCCAGGACTCGATCGGCCCTTTAACCGGCTGTTGCTCACCACCTGTGGTTGAGAGCCATGTAGGCTTATTTGAAGTTGGCAGTTGGAGTCCTCGACTACGATAGCGAGCAGTCAGTAAGTATCGAATGCTGGACAGATTGGAATGTAGCCATATTAGTTTTTAAAGCTCATAAATACTTATAATCTCCATCCGTCTCAGAGGATGCCGAGGCTCGAACCCATACTCCGCGTTACTGACTGCAGAGTGCTCTACCCAATCGGATACCGTTCCGCGACGATATTGACGGAATTGGAAGAACAGCAACAGAAAGAGGATTGTTGCAGAAGCTGAGACCAAAGAACGATGGATGTGGTATTTATACCCAACGGTGTGTTATTCCAGGTCGACTGGACTTCTCTAATCTTATCGCTTTTCTATGGTTTCATCTTTGCAGTCTTCACAAGTACAAACTGTCAGATTTCTCTCTCCTGTGATCTATGCCGATAAGCGCGTCGACAGCAACCTTTGATGTGTGACGGCGTTTACCTGTCCTTTGTTCTTAAGCATCACGAACATCCATAATTTTATAACAATAATTCTCTTATCTCTATTCTCTAGGTAGTTTTCACATAGCCCTTGGGTGCTAACACCTTGCGTAAATAACAATATTATTATTGTTAGGCCTATTATCACTAGGCCTATCATTATTATCATTACTATTACTACTAATACTTCTGATACTACTACTACTACTACTGCTACTACTACTACTACTACTACTACTACTACCACCACCACCACCACCACTAATATAGCAATAATAAGAATAAGAATAATTCATTTGTAATTTATGTCCTACACAGGAAACATTTTTGCCTTTGGTAGAATAATAAATAGCTGCTATAATAGTGATCGATGGTCTCTTAAAGCACCTCTCGCTTAAGCATTGGACGCTCATAGTTGATAATTCAGGAGCAGAGGCACAGACCAAGGAGACAGACATTTACACAGACAAACAGAGAGAGAGAGACAAGCAGTGAGAGCAACAATGCTTGTTTCTTCTATACGTTGTGTTTTGTTTCAGTCTAGTCGCTCTATTGGTTAGCGTGTACACGTGCTGTGTGCAATGTTGTGTACGCTATCGACATCCGAATCAAACGTCCCTGTTTGAATTGTCGCCCTCCAGTGAACGTTACTTGCAACGATTTGGAAGAAAGAGAAGGTGTATAAGCAGAGGCGGCGCCAGGTGAGGGATAGGGGGGCTTAGCTCCCGCTAACTGCGGCTCAGCCCCCCCTAAAGTGGGAACTCACTGCAAATCACAGGGAGGAGGGGACAAAAGGGCTTGGAGCTTTAGCCCCCCAAACCTGAAATCCTGGCTCCTCCACTGAGTATAAGGACAAGAAGCAGAAGAAGAAAGACGAAAAGAAGCAGAAGACGAAGAATACTCCTTTAAGAAAATCCGAACGCATCCATATTTGTGAAGTGTTGACTTCTTCACTTCGGCATGAGAGCGGTTGCCATTTACGCTCTCCCGACCTTACCACCGACATTGTACGATGACTACGATCAGTATAAAACTAACCTGGTTTTTCAGACGAGTTCGCTAGGGGCACAAGTGGAGCAAAAATGTCGAAACGCCTTTCTGACTGTGGCGGAGTTGTTGAACCTCCAACTTCGGTTAACACTGCACTCAGGATGAGAATTGCCGGGGGTTGGGGTTCAACCCCGCCCCCCCCCGTCTTTCTTGGGACCCCATAGTAGCCTAAAGTCTTTATTGTACACCCAAACTCCACATGGATCAAGGTCTGACCCCCCAGTTATTTTTCTACAATTCTCATACTGACTGCACCATGGTAACCAACAGCCTACACTAATTTTAGGTATGACCAGAGGAAGGCAATCAGATGACCATGTTGAAAGTGATAACACTGAGAAAGAAAAGAACTGCAGAATTTATTGAAGAGAACATCCGAGTCCGGGTAACAGAACTCGCTCCAAGTGGTGTATAACGAATACAAGTCTAAGACCGGAAGTTCTGCATACTACGGAGATGTGTCTAGGGCAGAAGGACGCTGAGACTTGTCATACGATTTCTCGAACCCATGAACTCAGAGAACGACTGGTTCCTCAGATTAATGGCAATAGGCCGAAAGTTACGATATGTAGAATAAGGTGCAGAGAACAGCCATCAGAGTAAAGAATACACCCAAAAAGGAACGACTACTTCGGGTAAAGGAACGAACCCTGTTCTGAGAAAGAGCCATCATCCTCAGGACGATGCCATGCACCCGGCAACCGAGGAAGAGACAGAGTCGGATCCAGAGACAAATCTACACTGTGTTGCCTCTTTTAAGGAAGCGACCATTCCTTAGCCCAACCCCTTGGAGAGAGAAAGCGGGCACTATGGACAGAGTTAGTATGAAACGGCCATTCTACGTAGAATGAGGTTGGAGTCACCACCGCCCGCGAAGTTAGTCCTGACCAGGATCGCCACACAAACATATTTATTACTTAAGATGCACATGTATACATACACAAGGTACATGCATGCATACATACACACAGATGCATACATAGGTCTACACACGGTCACACACACATGCATAGAGGGTCTACATACCAATGAATAGGACATTTTCTATGGATACCAACATTAGAGGCTCTGTTATACAGAGCACGTCCTTTGGTGTCAGTGAAAACTTATCTGACAGCGCTTCGTTTGACCACCATGGATCAGACAAGGCATGTGATTGTGACGGTCGTATCCAACTCACCTTCACCCTGTAAACCCCGAAACGGGGTGCTGCAGGGGCATAAACCCGATACCAAAACAGAAGCTTGTATGCGCGCGAAGGGTGCGTAGTCAGTCCGTGCCTCGAGAGCTTGACACGATGGTAGAGGTTAGAGGTCAAGCGAGCAGAACAATCTGCGCCGCCCAGTTTGTATATTATAACCACCCACCCACTGAATCGGCCGTGAGGGGCAACTTCTAGTCTTCGCCCCTCTTCTCGCAACCTCTGGACCCGCGCTCTCTGGGGTGAATGCCAGCAGCGGCGCCGAGGCCGATGGTGTACTCTGGCCCGTGGTGTGTACGGAAGACGTACGAAAATAAGGGTACGCTTAGAGGTGTACACCCAATTGCGCGGTAGAAATTATAATCGGTCTTTGTTCAACTTGTTCATTCGTAATGGCTCATAATGATGATCATTATGATGGTTACGTTTAAGACGAAGATGACTATTATGGCGACTATTGTGATCATGGTGACGGTTGTTATGATGTTGATGACGGTGGTCGTATTGGCGGTGATTAGAAAATCGTGAAAATAATTAAGATGTCGATGAGGACGACGACGATCATTATCGTCATCCCCTAGTGTAGTACACCATGTGCCAGGGACGTAGCCAGACCTAAATTCAAGAGGAGGCAACTTCACAGACTATTGGCAAAATCCTGGTTATTGGTGTCATTGGTCAATAGAAGTTCCAGTATATAAAATAAGCAAGAGCCTCAGTGTAGCTACGCGGCCTACGCCTATGATATGTGCGCATATTTCAAGGCTTAATGTATCAGACAGAACCAGAGATGACTGCTGGGTTGAGTGAAGGCCAGCAGGTTTTGGGACTGCCTGGTTCCAAGATCCTTCCACTGGTTCCTATGGCTTGTCTTAGACAAACGACGCAGCATTGAGATGCCAGGCAGTTAAGAGCTTCGCTGCCTCCAACAGCTGCCTCCTCAGCCCCGCCCCTTATTAACTAACCCCACCCCTCCGTGGCTTGTTACTCGGGGAGGGACAGTCCAATGTAATCCCCATTCCTTCGACGCCGTCCTCTCAATCCCAATTAGAAGCTACAAGCCTAAGAAGGCGCAAACGTCGCTTTTACGACCTTAACCGTTTGTCTTCGTAGGGTTGTCTCCATTCCTTTCCTGCATGTCCCCCGCCCCTCCCTTCTATCCTCATAAAGAAGCCAGCCAACTAGCCGCTCTAACAAATTGAGGTGGAAAGCGGCCTTGGGTGTGTCACCGGCGAATAAACTGGCAGATAAGAATTCTGGAAGCCTTGGCAAAGAGACGGACAAACGACAGACCAAGACAGACAGACAGACAAACAAACAAACTGACTGCCTGAGACAATCAAACTGAGCTACACACATAAACAACACGTGCGCACAGCTAGAGACATACAGCGGCGGCTGCAGCCATATGATGGACTATGTAACGTAAAATGTATAAATTGACCTTTGTACAATAAAATGCTATCTGTTTCTTGAAAGTACATAAACACAAGTTTTATTCTTTAACAACATTTCAAGTTTTAAAGTAAACTGAGAGCCAATTTTACAATAAAATTACAGATAATCTGCACACAAACATTATTCAGATGTTGATAACCTACTAGTATACTACTATCTTGTGCAGTAAGTTCACAAGTACTTTTGCTTATATGTACATATACTGCAAAATTCTGCATATATTTGCAAATACCTTGCATGCATTTGCATATAATTATTGCACTGTGTTGTCTACAACATTGTCAAAAACGTTCAAACTTAATTGTGATGTGCAACTGAAGAACAATTTACAATTCTAACCAGCCTTTACAGGATTTAAATTTCTAAAACTGGTGAGGGTTAAAACAAAGATCGCCTGAAACACAGCCAACAACTTCACAAAATTCTGCAAAAATTAAAAATTTACAGTCAATGTACCAAGTATTTAAAAAATGAACAGTATTCCAAATATTACAGGTATCTACACATTGAACCGAAATACACGTAGAGAAGCTCTTGTTTAAATTTTGAATTATTCACAATAAATGTTTATGCAATAAATCTCTTGAAAACCAGGATTGCTTCTCTCGTAGTGTTACATCATGATCTAGGTAAAGCATGGTAAAAAGTTTGCATTTGTGGTTTCTCTTGCTGTGACCATCAATTGAAGCCTTGTCTGTCAATCTGTCTGTATATTTGTCTGTCTGTCTGTCTGTCTGTCTGTATAGTTGTCTGTCTTCTGTCTCTATATGTTTGTCTCTGTCAGTATCTCTATCTGTACAAAGGTCTATCTGCCATTGCTTGCAATCTCCAGATCAGATCAGATTAGCTTTAGAAGTCAGAGTAAATACATGCTGCTCAACTGCTCCAAAAATAAATACAATTTAACATTTACATCATCTCCAACTGCATGCTTGACGACTCTAAGATGAACCTCAATGCAGACAAATTGGTCTGTTGCAATTACATTGGTCCAATACAACATTATTTTAGGTTCAACAGTGACCACTCAAAGTATGGTTAACTGGACCAGTTTCTGTACAAAGTATGATAACAAGATCAGTCTCTTAAGTTTAATCCAGAGAGGGAGACAAACAGGGTATGAAGTGCTAACGACTTCAATTTCTTAACCTCGGCACATGAGGGCAGATGGTCAATCCTCTCTTGCCATCTGATCATCCCAACATCCCACGGGCAGTGTGCAGCTAGTGCACTCATTTTCTAGCCAAGTTCGCTCGCGATTGCAAATAGAATAAAAATAAAAAGCCTTTCAATACGTTTCTGTCCTGGTGAGGATTAAAACCCTAAGCCTTGGGGCTGAGAGTCCAGTATGCTAACAGAATATCATGAATGGTAACTGCCTGGAACACACTGCTTGGAACCGTCATCAGAAATTCTCAACACATTTTAAATACAAAATACGAAAATACCGGGACATCTACTGTCATCTCTGTGACACACCAGGGACCAGTTTACAGAGTGTGACAAAAGAAAAGGTTCAATGAAATTGTGGATCCATTGAGGGACTAGTCCGACCTTTCCTCATCTGAGTTGGAAAGCAGCCACTGGATTGGTACTCAAGACGGTTTGGGTTGACTAAAAAAACAACTGGGAAACGAAATAGGTCATCAAGAAAACTGTGGAATGGGAAACTAAAAAAAATCTCGAAATTAAAAATTGCAGATGAGGAACTAAAGAAGTTATCAAAAATCCAAAAACTAAAAGGAGTAATAAAAAAAGAGGAATTAAAGAAAAAGGTCATAAAAAATATGGTGTCTCCAACCCCACACCCCCATGTAAACCTTTAGATCTATTTTATTTGTCGGGTTCAGAGATACCGTACTTGATCGTACATGGATTAGTTCCGGCTGCAACTGCGTCACTCCATATCCGATGGAACTCCGTGAGTCTCGGAGCACACTGCAATCGAGCCCGCCTCAACCGGATGCTACCCATAAACAGAAAAAACCCTTTGCCCTGTCTAATTCGGCACTTTCCAGGAACCACGATCGACAGATTGTAACCGGGTGATGATCCTTCATTGAATGAAGACTCTGACCCTCTGCGAAATCTTGCGTTTGATTGATGTCGATCAATAAGAAAATGGTCTCTTTGTGATGATCGGTGATTTTGGAATGCAGTTTGAACATTCCGCTTGCCTGGATCATTTGAACCAACACGTAGATCTTTGACGACTCTGTAACGCTGTCGGATCATGTGACTGACGTTAACGTGTAGATCTGATTTGGCAGAATCACGATTGTCAGAAATGGAATGGATTTCACCTACAACGGCTACAAACAGAGGACCAACATCGTGTCAAAATAAGAGAACATAGCAGAGAATTAGTACTATGTCAATTAGGAACACAAAGGGACTCAGTACCATTTCAAAACAAGAGCACACAGGGAATTAGTATCACGTTAAAACGGCAGCACACAGGGAATTAGTATAATGTCAAAATAGGAGCACACAGAGAATTAGTATCAGGTCAAAATAGGAGCACACAGAGAATTAGTATCAGGTCAAAATAGGAGCACCCAGAGAATTAGTATCAGGTCAAAATAGGAGCACCCAGAGAATTAGTATCAGGTGAAAATAGGAGCACCCAGAGAATTAGTATCAGGTGAAAATAGGAGCACCCAGAGAATTAGTATTAGGTCAAAATAGGAGCACCCAGAGAATTAGTATTAGGTCAAAATAGGAGCACACAGGTACCAGTAACACAGTAACTGTTCTGCATTGCTAAATTTACACATCACCTTTTATAGAAAAGAGAAAGAGCCTGATTGTATTAGGGACCCACAACTATTCAATTAGAGACCCGGGAAAACTCTATCTTTCAACCTACAATCCACCAAACAAGAAGAAACCACAATCATACTACACACAGGATCAGAAATATCAGACGAGTTACCAAGATGATTCTAACAAACAGGGAACCCGATAGATTCTACCAAAAGGGAATCAGGATAATTCTATGGAAATGGGATCCAGGATCTCGCGAGTTGCCGATCTGCAGCAGCAGTCGCCGTCTGTCATCTCTAATTAGCCTAATTAACAACTCTGTACACCCACTGACCAAGCACACTACCCGGACCTATCTATCGTCCGAGGTTCGTCAACGGGTAAAATCTGAGCAGCACTATAGGGTGAATCATTAGAACTATAATACGTACCACGCGCCCTCCCTATTAGCCCGGCGTGGCCATGGTAACGGGATCATATTGCTCTCCAGTGCGCGGGAGGGCTGGAGGGAGGCCTTAATCATCACTCGTGTAGAATAGGGTAAAAGGCCAGAGGTCAAGCTGTAGAGAGCATCAGCAAAGGAAATGATGAGTGTAAGGGTGTGTGCATCATCCTGGTCACCCTCATTTTCGTCACAAAGACCAATTGATACGAAGATGGTGTTCGTGGGAGGGATGATGACGAGGCAAACCCCCATCACTATCCCCTGCTGTGGTAAAATCACCACCACCACCATCTCACCAATATGATCGTGTCATTGTCATTGTATCCTTTCATCATAATATCAGCAGCAGCAACAACGATATCCTTCTCAGCATCATCATCATCATCATTATTATCATCATCACCACCATCACAGGCACCTCCACAACCAGTATACTTCCACCGTATACCACCACCTCTCCTCACTCTCCTGTACCACACCTTACCATAACACAACCACCGCCAACAACACTGCCATACATGTATACCAACAGCATCTTCACAACTCCATCACCACCTCTACCATACCATAACATACTACCACATCTACCCTCTCATAACACTACCACTACCACCACCAACACCAACACCACTACCACCCCGCTTCAAAGTGCTTACCATAGTCAGCTGAACAAGCCGCCAGAACGATTTCATCGACGCTGCACGGACTGCACTCTGCACCAAAAGAAAACAACTACCTAGCATTACTAACTAAAACAGCAAACTGTCAGTCAACACGTTGCTTAATTGCGCCGACATTTTAATTGCTAAATAAAACAGTGATTAGCATGGACGAATTCGGAATTAACCTGATTAGATTAGAGATGAAACCATTGGGCAAATAATTTATGTGATAATTAAATTCTGACCTCAATTTGTATTAAAGAGTACAGTTGAGGCAGTTTTTACCTAGTACAGAATTGTTTAGATTATCTTCAGTTGTGTGTGGATTTATGCATATAATATTATATGCCATTACACATATGTGTGTGTGTGTGTGTGTGTACATATATATATATATATATATATATATATATATATATAATTATATATATATATATATATGTGTATATATATATATATAAATCTGACATATATATATATATATATATATATCAATGCATACATATTATATGCATTGATATCCCTTTATAATAACTCCAATCCTTTATGGCTGAGTGAAATCCTTCCCCATCCCACTGTGACTGACTCCTATGGAACAGAGCGGGCGTAATCTTCAGTTATTTTGTGATAACAGACAACCTGCCAGACAAGACCGAGTGACGCCATGCCGAACAGGACCGCAGCTTGATAGCGTTGTGCATGGCAGTCCATATAATTCCATATAAAGACTGAGTTCCCCAGAGAGTTGGCGGTTGAGAGCTGATGACCGAATGGCTGAGAGGTTCAGATAGACCTGGGAGTCGACCCCAATAAGTCGACCCCAGTCGACTTGGGCATCCCAAGTCGAGACGAGTCGTTTCTGCTTAGCGCAACTGACCCCCAAGTCGAATTTGTACAGAAAAGTGACCTCAAGTTGTTTTCTACAGAAGTCGACTTAAACCGACTTGAGACACAAATAAATCTAAATTTATCATATCACACTAATGATCGTGAGGTCACGGCAGCATGGTTAAGCAGTTTTGTAGTGCTTTTGCAAAAATTAATGAAGCATGTTCTAACTTCTACGGTCTATGCCGCGTAGCCTACTTAGGCTGCGGTTTAATTTTGTATTATCGACGCCGGTTGCGGCGGTTGTGCTAAACAGTTACTTGTTTTGTTTATAGGTGTCGATTTATCTATATCATTTGTTATTCTATGTTAAAACGCCACACGTACGTTTCATAAAAATGGCGTATCGAAATGTTAATAAAAATGTTAGCACGTCTACCTTATCAAGAGCTCAACGCGCGCAAATCAATGTAGGATAGTATGCATGCATTGCTATTTGATACGTTAGGGGTTAGTGTCCAAATAATTATGACAACAGAATTAAAATGTATCATTATAACAAGCCATTCAGTGCAACCAGTCCGCGGTCCGCCACAGATTCTTCTGCTAACCCATTAGAGCATTACAAAACTGTTCAAGCACAAAAACACACTGCTTAAAATAGGCCTAATAAACTAACCAATTTTATTCATCAGGTGTTGAGGTCTCATTACTAATTAGTATATGAAATTAATGCTTGCCAGGCAAATTAGCATGACATATTTTTGTATTATTAGCCGTACTTAATCGTTATTAACATGTCAGAAGTCGACTTTAAGTCGAAAGTTAGTTGTTTTTCTGCCAAGTCGGATCAAGTCGTTTTGTCTCCAAGTTGTCGACTTCAAGTCGACCTCAAGTCACTTTAGGGTCAAGTGGGGTCAGATTGGCTGACCAAAGTGACTCCCAGGTCTAGGTTCAGAGTTCGGGCATCTTATCAAGTCCAATGGTCAGTACACGTAAAACGCAAGTGTATAATGTGTACATTAACGCCAGGTAGGGTTGCCACCTTTTCGAACTAGGAAGTCGGGACGCAACTTTAACTTTCTCGTAATCATCGACGTCGATGCTCACGAACAGGGCTTTTTTTAAGGAATTTTTGAGAACTGACCGGGGGGGTAGTAACGACGTAACGACACTTTTCCTCAATTATTTTTCACCGCACAAAATTGCTTTTGCAATTGCACAAATTGATTTCCGACTGCACATTATGTGTAGAACTGCACGCTAAAAAAGCCCTGGTCACAAACATTTTGTTAGTTTGGTCACACATCTGAAAGTCGGGACATTTCGCTGTCCCGACTAGGTCAAGTCGGGACACGGGACATTTCCCTCGAAATCGGGACTGTCCCGACAAAGTCGGGACGGGTGGCAACCCTAACGCCAGGGTCCTCAGTGATCATGTCTTGGGATGCCGTCTGGAACTTTCGCCAATTGTTCGTAACCGCGGGGACACGGATTCTACCCCCCCCCCCGAGTTGTTCATTCGAGGATTTGTCATCAACTGGTCGTCGCCGTCGTGGGTCAACCCTCATTCGACCACCCACCCCCTCGCCCGCCGTTGAACCCCAACCGACCCCTTTCGTCGTCGCTACATCGTTCTATTCAGCGCGTCTGCAGGGTTCTGTCCAAACCTCGAATGTGCAAGGGATTGTGTAAAATTTACTTTGATGTATGACGCATCACTTTTGGCTTTCAACCATCTGACGATTTGTAATGATTAGATTTTTAGCATTTGTAGCTTTAAAGTGGACAATGAAGATCATCTTTATTAATTTTGTTCCTATCTTGTTATAAGTTTTAAGCACAAACCAAAATATTGCCTTATAGGTTCCAACTGCTTTATATAATAGTAATGGGATTTTATAAAGCGACCACTGTCAGAGGAAGACCAGAAGAATTTCGTTAAAATAACCATTGCCAAATATCCAGACCCCAGAAAAATTATATTTATCTTTCCCAGTGTTTTATTTACTCTAGAACATAAATACAAACTCATTTATCAATAACTTGTTTCGCTTTTTAATGCATCCTCTGTTGAACTTTTATAAAATATACAAACTGCTAATTTGTTAACTTAATCACATATCTCTGTATCCCTGTTTATCTTATACAAATTAATAAAATTCAACAAATGTGAACTGATTATTATTAATAATACTATCACGTCATTGTAAAAATTAATGTTATATGACATTTGTAGTATGATTTTCAGTAATGTTATGGCTGTAGCATAACGTCTGCTACTGTGATTAGAAACGCAAATAATGGACAAGCAGATAACAAGAGCACACATTTGAAAAAAGATAAGTGTTAAGTAAACAATGAAATGACACATATGATCCATCAGAATGAACAGAAACAGAGAGACAATTCCAAATCCAGCTATGCAACTGAAGAACTTAAGCTCTGTAACCAAGAACAGTTCTAGTTTAAGGTATGACCAGAGAAAGACAATCAGATGACCTGCTTGAATAGTGATAAGACTAAGGAATAAGGATTATTTTAAAAATATTTTATAAGTCATAAGCCCCATTTTGAAAGGAATTCTTTACCGAACAGGAAGCCAATGCAATGATTTAAGTATATGAGTTATATGCTTATATTTTGATGTATTAGCTATGACTCTGAAGCTTCTGCAAATTTGATTTTGTAATGCCAGCCTACGGTATATGAAGTGAGTTATGAAGTGAGCACCTCTGATTGGTGTTCACTGCGAGAAGTGCTATATAAATTTATAGATACAATAAAATACAATACAATACAGTAACCTAGGTGACTGTAGACCAATGCATTTGACAGAGATATCTAGCAGTCATAGGGACATGACCCAGAATTCTTTTCGACTCACCATCAATATGATGGTATAAACGCCACAGATCTCTCTCTCTCTATATATATATAATATATATATATATGTATATATATATATTATATATATATATTCTTTTATTTATATATATATACAATTATACATATATATACACATATATACATATAAGTGTATATATATATATAGACATGGATAGCGTCGTGACAGAATCAATCCAATCCATTACAACAAAATCAGTCCATTTGGCAGTAACAGCAGCAAACTAAATCCAGTCATCCAAACTCAATATGTGTTCAATCACAAAATCTATCAGTTTCGTTCATATTTGTGGCCAAAGGAGCCACAGAGGTGTCATATTTCACAGGGTATTAATTTTCGGCTACCCAGTCTCACGGTATCAAGTATAAACTTCAATGCAATATAATACAGTGCAAATTTTAACAACATACATAATACATAATACATTATAATACAATTCATTACAATGCAAAACACTACATTACAATTCATTGCAGTAAAATAAAATACACCAGCATATTGGACAACAAAATGCAATACATTATAGTACAATGCATGTGAATTATACAGTACAATACATTGGAGTCACTAAATAATAATACAACATATACAACACAGTATGTATGTATGTATGTATGGTCACTTGTTATAGCGCCCCTTCAAGATTTCTACTCAGTACCTTGAAGTAGACTATGGCAGTGCTACAGAAACTGTGATCCGTGACCCGGAATGATAACTGGAATTACAATTTTGATGGTACTCAAATAAAATATTAAATTGTATAACATAAAAAATTATAACACGACACAGTGTTCATACATACTGAACAGTTTGAAACATGTATACCAGTAACAAAGGTATAGTTGTAATAAATGGTGACAATACATTATTATGAAATCTAAATTTTAATATAACACGTTATCTATGTAAGGCTGGTAGAGCAAGTACCGGTTCACAGCAGTAGAAAGTTTGAGAAGCACTGGGCTATGAGACAGCAACACAATTACAACGACATAATAAGATGGACAAAACATCACATGAGAGCTCCACTGAGAGAGAGAGACAGACAGACAGACAGAAAGACATACAGAGACAGACAGACAGAGACAGACACACAGACAGAGACAGAGACAGACAGGCAGACAGAGAGAGACAGAGACATAGACAAAGAGAGAAACAGAGAGATACAGGAAAGGAGAGAAACAAAGAGAGAGTAGACTCCACGTAGAGCAATACACAAACTTCAGCCCATGTCACCAGGCCATGTGTATGGCTAATCAACTTCTGCGTCATTTCGACCGTCTTTTGTCTAAATGCAGAATTTGCTGAGTAATTTCCAACATGTTCGAGTCTACTGCTGCCAAGTTTACACACCGGACTAATACTTCATTTCTGCTACAGATTACAATTACAATTACATCACCTAAAACCATAATGTACAGCAACAAAAAGCTCACATTTATATAGCCCCTTTATACGAGAGACTGGTCCTACCTTCCTTTGGTGGGTCCTCAATCACTCTCACATCGTATTCGAGCACCATTTTTCCGAGCACAGGCGACGAGCTCGTTGAGTCGGTCTCGATGAATATAACGATTGATTGATCCCCGATTGAATCAAGGCAGACTTCATGATCAATCAGGGATCGTGAGCTATCGAGGATGGCGATGGGGACGAGCGTCTGGTTGGCTTCGAGGAAGAGCTGCTGTGTTGAGAAGGCGGATTCAGCAACGAAGCAGAGCTGGAAGGGTCGCGACCTGAGTGGAGGCAGGAAGGCAATTGCCAGTCCACCGTATGGGGTCCGCCACGTCACCCGACCCTCTGAACAACGAATTGAGATCTTCTGGACACTTCTTTCTTCAACCGTATCATCCCTAATTCAGAAGGTACGGTATGGCATAGTGAAACAAGGTAAGGTAAAATAAGGTAATCAAAATAACAAAAGTTAAGTTAAAAAAATGTAAGTTAAGGTATATTGAGATAAAGTAAAGTAATGCAAGATAGGGTGAAATGTGCGGTAAAGTAATGCATGCATGCACAATTGCACATGTCTCTATAGTCTATATATATATTGCATTTGGCGCTTTTTACTTTTCAGTGCAGCGCTTTTGTGAGTTAGTGGCCGATGAAGTAAAGTAAGATAAGATAAAACACGGTGGTCCTGGCATGGTAAGGCGAGGTGAAGAGAGATAGGACCGCCCAGAAAAGCAGCAAAGAGGACAGTCTGTCGCCCTGCCTTCAATCCGTCCCCACTGTCGCCTAACTCCCCCCACTGTCGCCCGCCGGAGAGTCGCCGATACGACCGAACTCCGTCCACGACCGAACTCCGTCCACGACCGGACCACCCACGGCCGAAGCGTGCGATTACCTGTGACCTCTGTGCCTCGGAGATAAGGACGAACTGTCTGTCATCCACACTAGTAAAATGGCACATGGCCGGGCGATGAGCGATTGGAATGAGTCGCCAATCGCCTTTCTTTCTGAAAGTTAAGGGGATATCTGGACAGAGCTACAGTCCAAGGACCCCCGCAAAATAACCTACTTTAGAGGAGCCCATGGACAGCACTATGCCTAGCGCTACTCCCGGGTGCCAAATGAAACTGACTGGGGATATCTGACAACACCCCATCTCTTAGCATAGTAATTGTCCTTATCAGGACCTTGCTTTTACTAAGTCCAGGTCCCAGAGTACCATAACTATAGATCTATACAAATGGGGTTAGATGTCTGCAGAACTGCAGTCTGATTCCAAAATGGACTGAAAGGAAGAAGAAGTATCATAACCGTAATCGTAATCGTGAGATTTCTACAGAGCCCAAAAAACAGAAGTAGCAGGCCTAAGTACGAAGAAAAGGAGGAGAAAACAAGGAAGGAGTATTAGAAGGTGAAGATGAAGAACAAGGACCAGATGAACAAGGAGGAGGGCAATGACGATAAGGAAGAGGAGATGCAGCAGAATCAGAAGGATGAGGATTAGAAAGAGGACGTCAAGTAGTAGACAGAGGAGAGGACAAAGATCAAGATGTAGAGTAGAAGGAGGGCTGAGGAGGTCGTACAGGAATAAGAACAACGACAAGAAGACCAAGATCAAGAAGAAGAAAAAATCATACATCTTCAATCACAAATATCTTTATCATAATCCTCGATTACAGGTCTCTGATCATGCACCTTTGATCACAGATCTGATCAAATTTTCAATCACTGACTGCTCATATGTAACAATCATGTATCCTTAATCATATATCAGACATATATTTTTGATTATATAATATATATCTTATATAGTATATGTTTGATTCTCACCAGACGTTCCACTCGCAGGCTGTTCCGTCCACCGGCAAGCTAATCAGCGGAAACGAAACGACAGCTTGAGAGTAAAGAACAAGAATCATCAGAGCAATGGCGGCCATGCTGAGGATTCCGTTGGAGTGACTGGCCACTCGCAGTGTTCGACAATCAAATGGCCACCGATGATCACATGCAGATGCTCAAGACATCAAAAGATATACACCAAACATCTGAAAAGAAGGCAAAACAAACAACACTGCAACTTACTTGCTTTTATTTCATAAGTTAAACTACCATAAGTAGCAAATCATCAGTCTTAAGTTTTTGCTTTATGGTGCAAAACAAGCTTTCTGCATGGATGATGATGATGGTGGCGGCGGTGGTGACGGCGGTGGTGGTACTGATGATGGTGGTGGTAATGATGGTGGTGGTGATGATGATAGTGATGATGATGGTGATTCGAAAATAAAAGTGTTAACCAATAATTGTGCAATAATACAAAAACTAGCCATCTAAATCCTTAAAGCACAGACATGAACTCCAAACAAGAAAAGGATGAAAATCAGTCCTTTGAGCTAACCTGCAAGAGCAGGCATGCATAGAAAGAAAGGGTTAAACTGAATGTTTCAATATATTAAGGTCGTAGACCAGTCATCTCCCTTTGCAACTTATCTTCCAACCAACAGTGCAGTCAGGGCACTCGCTTTATAACTGACCTAGCCAAGAGGCATTACTTCAAGATCTCTTGAACTTAAATAAACTGTCTAGGTTGACAGTCCCACATGCCCACCACTACAACTCAAATACCTAACCTATAGTGAGGGCATAATTGGACAGATTTTGGGGTACAACCTGCAGACTGTAGCCCCGAAGCATGACTGCCCAATCCCCTATAAAATACTTACAAATACTCAGATATTGACCCCAACAAGAACATAATGGGTGCACATTTTTGGGTTCAACGCCTACACGCGGCTGCCCCACTCTCTTAAATCCCTGAAAGCCCCTTAACAACCCAGACGTTATCTGAACTCCAAAAACTCCCGTCAACGTTGAACAAACTTAACAAGCCGCCTGCAGATCTGTAAAACGGTCTGAGTCAAAAAGTCGCCAACAGCTGAACTAGGGCTAGAAATGTTTACACTCGACTTGGACTGCAACGGGCTGCACTGACGGAACCCCGTCAGTGCAGCCCGTTGACGCGAAATCAATTAGCGCGGGCTTCGGATTCCTCTGGGCTGAGTAAGTTTAGGCAAGGTTTCCTGCTGTCCTACTCAGGTGACATAACGCACCTGGAACTCCAATTCGTCCTGAACTCTTACCCTGCCACTGGCATCGGCTGTAACACAGATGAGCTGTCTCCTGAATGATCCGAAACCCAGGTTATGTTGCCCTGTGATGGGTTTGTTGTTTTATGCTTTAGCAAAGTCATGTCAAATCGGTTCATGTCATGCCATGTCTAGTCAAGTTAATGTAATAGGCAGATAAACTTAAATTACAGCAGAAAACTCTTCAGGTCAGTGTCTTGAAAAAAGCAGTCACTAACGTAGCCAGAACACTTCCAGCATCAAGTGTCTAGTCAACCAGCAGTCACTATGACCTATATCCAGCTATTATGTCCTGTCGAAGCAATTAGCGAAAACGAACACTGCATGACAGTCTCTGATTGTCAGAAGAAGTTTCCACAATGGTAGATGCTGTTGCTAGACATTAAGAATATTGTGACACTTAGAGAAATGGTGGCATATTGTGCATGAAGCTGAAGATTCATATAGCACCTTTCAGACCCTTAAACCGTTCATTTGAACAGTCTTGCCCCAGTAGACTATATATAGCTGCACGGGGCTCTAATTATAATATTCAGATTCCAAAGGCAACAGAGAGTTCAGAGTTCAGGAAAACTACAGGGCGGAGAACAGCACAAGAAGAGGCTGAAGGTCGGTGATTGTTTTCAGAACTCAGTACTAGGCCACTTCAATGTGCTGAGATAAAATGATGTTATGATAGAAATGGCTGAAGACAAAATAGGAATGCAGGACGACAGCAGATGATGGAAGTTGACAGATGTAATGATGACAGACGGGTAAGCTGACAATCAACAGCGGAAGAATGATGAAAGCCGCGTAGTATGATGAAGATAGTAGGAGATGAGGGAAGGGGATGAGAATGCAGAGTGAAGTAATGATGATGGACAACTATTCTGTCTTTATTCAACTTCTTTTTTTTTTCTCTGTTTCATTCATTCATTCATTTCATGAATTTATATAGTGCCCTTCATTCTTTCTTTCTTTCAGATTACTTCAGTATTTTGTAAGGTCATAATTTAACACTCATTCAGTCAGT
Source organism: Aporrectodea caliginosa (assembly GCA_020284085.1). Lineage (NCBI taxonomy): Eukaryota > Metazoa > Annelida > Clitellata > Crassiclitellata > Lumbricidae > Aporrectodea > Aporrectodea caliginosa. The sequence goes on from JACEVL010000084.1 coordinate 132,473, forward strand.
GAGTAAGTCAGTCAGTCAACCATTCTCAGTTTGGTCATTCGTTTTTTTCATTCAATCATATAATCAGAGGTTTCTGCAGTCAGTCATTCTTTCCTTTGTTGGCAACCAATACACTGATCAATACAAGCAGGAATGAAAATGAACACAGCCATGCAAACACACAGAGACAGACAGAGACTGAAATACACATAGACACAGATACACACACTGAGACACACACACACACACACACACACACACACACACACACACACACACACACACACACACACACACACACACAGAGAGACACACACACACACACACACACACACACACACTGAAACTGTGCAGACAGAGACAGTCACAAGCAGATGCAGGACATCAGAACATGAGCATCCCAAATAAGGACAACTAAATGGAAATAGATTCAGGTTCTGCCTTTCACCTGGATGACTCCTGACCTGCTCTACATATTAATCCCTCTTTTCCAATCATCATTAAAGCCTCAGAATCACCTTTCAAGGTCAAATGTCAGTTTATAATGAACACTGGCTAATGCATCACTCCTAAACAGTGTGCACAATGAATTACTGGGCATGAATAGGAAGGAATAACATTTGTAATGACACGTGTAAATTATGCAACCAGATAAATTGCTGCTATATATTAGGCCTACAAGTGAAGCAAAGTAAGCAAGGTAGATGAAGTAAAGTAATGCTAGACAAAAGTAATGTTACACAAAAGTAATGTTACACAAAAGTAATGTTAGACAAAAGTAATGTTACACAAAAGTAATGTTACACAAAAGTAATGTTAGACAAGAAATGGTAGGAAAGGCATTCAAGAACTTGAATATCTAACAGCTCTTCACCTGGCAACTGACTAACCATGCCTCCGATTTGCATTTCTGTGTGACCTTGTGTGCATTCAAAATGGCCGCAATAATAATAATAATAATAATAAAGGCAAGAGAAGGCAATGTAAGGTAAGATCTGGTACAAAAGATAAGATCAGGTGGTGTAAGGTAACTTTTGCATTTTTACATCATCTAGCAACAGTAGTCCTCTGCAAATGGTCTTGGGCATCTACAGCGTCATCTCTATATTCGCCAGCTTCTCTAACTCCAGCTGTGTCACTGCATCTACTCGTCATTCAACCATTTTTCTCCAATTTCTCCAACAGCGCTTCACGCTTCATCATTCTGGTCTCTCTGCTTCCGAGTCTCTCAGCTCAACACAAATAGCTTCATTGAGCAAATATGCTCATAGTAAATAAACCAATTGCACAATCTCGCAGATTAATAATAATAATAATAATAATAATAATGACAATTTATATGGTGTCGTAACACAGTTACAAGGGCACCTCACAGTCAACTAACAGCAGGGTAGGCCTTAGAAAACAAATAACTCTTGAGTCCAGATTTCAAGGAGTCAACTGAGGCAGCCGCTCACAAGGAAGGATTATGTGGCTGAAAAAATTGTTCGTTTTCAGTCATGCAACAGGATTTGAACTCAAAACAAAGAGGCAAACGACTGATAGTAGCAGAATCGAACCAAATGAATGAATTATGTATTAACTACTTAACGAATTCATTAAAAAAATCAATCTGAAACTCTGCCAGCCAAACTAGGCAGACCACCCAGACCTTACAACTTTTTGTAAACATCGTAATCAAACATCTGTACAGTGTCTCTCTCTTAGAATCAGCACAAGTGTTGTTTGGCACCGATTTATAGCAATTTACATAAGAAAATCCGACCTGCATTCAAGTTTCCTACACGAGGATGCTATACGTTTCGAACTTATTATAGTAATAATAAAAATAATAATAATCTTCGTTTATTAATTTAAACTGACATGAACGCAGTATGATAACAAGTCATAGTATGAACGGATGATCACAAGTTATTACTGTGAGTCGAATATAACTGTATGACAGCCATGCAGGGCTACCATCTGTCCTACTGCTCATTTTACCAACGCCATCTGGCGAATGAAAGGCTGAATCGACCTTTGGAAGGGTAGCGGAAATCGATCCAGCGTTCAATCTGATCTTCTGCTCTTCGTGCCAGTGTCCTACCATTATCCTAAACCCCCTCCCCACTTCTTAATAGTTCAACACCTCAATTACCCTACATTAAAGACTGACTAACTTACCCGCATGAAGGAAAAGAAACGGACTGTCAACATTGTTCAAACATTTCGCCAACCTTGCCAGAAAATTTCAAACTGAAAAAGGACTCGAAAGTTTGAAATGGCCAAGGTCCGTCTCCTGACCTACCAACAGAACAGTACAAACTGCAGAAAACCAGAACAAAACGGACAAAAGTTTCGCCTTAAAGTCACAGCACAACCGATATTATATGAATGCTAACTATCGACACGCACGCACACAAGCGCACAACTGTACACGACGCACGCAAATCGCGTGTATGTTTGCGTCTTCATATTATGTTCAGTCTATGCATATACACATATATACACACAGTGCATGTACATATATACTATATATATTTATAGCGTCTATTTCCAAATTTATATATAGTTTTTATATGTATGATATACTAAATAGTATTGCTACTAGTCTCACAATATGTATATATATATATCTAATATATATATATATATACATATATGTATATGCATATATAGGGATATATATATATATACTCCTGTTTGTTGTGTGTGTATATAAATATATAACTTATGTATAACTTTACTTCAACCCTCCCGCTCTAACTTTCGTTTGACGGCCTTTCATTGGCCAGCTCCTCGTTGACGTCCTAGATTAGTCTGAGCCTCGGCCCGCGCGCCGCTGATGCAGAGGGGCGCCGTACGACAGACTGCGGTGCGTGTTTTAGGCGGAGGTCTACCGTTACGGACGCGTGTCTGCTGGACGTTAAGCAGAAATCAGCTTCGTATGGAAGAAATAATTAGTAAATATTGAGCTAGGTGTGCCCTGCGGGCGTACGTTTAAACTTTATTATTTCTATTTTCACGCGTGCCGCTTGAACAGTTTGTCCATATGCCAGCCAATAAAGCAAGGCTGTTAAAAATTATATTAGCAGATATAGTCAAATCGTGTAGGCCTACAGACTAACAGGCTTCGTTTCAACATGTTAGGCCTACTCCTGCAGTTAGGTCTACAGTGCCCTTGCGAATATGATTAGCGCATCGTTTAATTAATCATTCAAAACTAGGCCTACACATGTATCCAGTTTAACTTCTGAAGAGCATCATACATAAAATGATACATTCCAGGATCTTGTGAACTGGACCTTCAAAGAAGTTCTCTACAGCATCCGATCACTTACTGACATATTCACCTCTTGGTGAAGGAAATGTAGTTTCCAGACTAGTGATTTACTTGAACCTCTGGCAAATTATAAGCCTGTGGTATAGCTTGAAAGCCCCTTTGTCAAAGCCCAGTCTAAACCGTACATCGAGTCTGGTATACGCCTAAAATAAACTAGGCCTATACAAAAACGTGCGTGTGTGCAAATACATAAAAATATGCGATATTGTATATCAACGACAAATGTAAACATATGAATATATAAACGGCCTTGCACGCGTTTGGCCTATAATGCCGCCTGTTGATTGCCCTGAACCTATAGTCAGACCAAACAGGGCTGTGCATTGGGACGACTGACTTTTAAACGACGACTACAATACTGGCCTAAAGGCTTTCAACTAAACGTGACAACTCTGTTATTGTCATCGGATGAAGCTCAACCGTTACAGCCACGTGACCAAGACGTGCTTGCAACTTTCACCCTAATACACATACATAAAAATATGTTGTATCTGAGGCCTAACTGGCAACTGTGTGTATCGATATATGTAACATACAAAACCCAGACTGCTCTCTCTCTCTCTATATATATATATATATATATATATATATAAAATTATATGTATATATTGAACTTGCATATAGCCCGGAACTTTAACAATTGGAGCGTATACGCCTATGTGCGCGTGCGTCTGTATAGTATGGGACTGCACATTATTTAGGCTATATATAGGGACTTCTGTATAGTAGTAGTTTTACATAAAGTTATTGTAATGCACAACAGCAGATGAGACGCAACCGTTGCACTAGAACACAAACTGTCGTCATGGTTTTAATCGTTGTTTGAGCTTTATATGTACAGCGCTATAATAATAGTATAGAAGTTCATGTAATTATGTACAGCGCTATAATAATAGTATAGAAGTTCATGTAAACGCTGAGTCTGTTGTACTTCTAACTATAGGGCCTACCACTATGAGTCAAGCCCTATATAGAAAATTATTACCATATAATTATTTGCCCCTTTGAGTAAGCTGTTCTTTGAGAAGTGCTAAATAATTGGACAAAATTATGCAATACAATATAGCCTAGGCTAATACAATGACGATGACGTCAACAACTATTACTACGACTTTTGATGACTGCGATGATGACGATGATAATTACGATGATGATGATAACTATAATGATGATGATGATGATAATGAAGACGACGGTGATGATACTATATCTCTGCGTCGCAAAACAAGTTTCTCGTCATAAATACCATTTTATATGGAAGTCGTGAAGTACAGAATTTCCTCTCCATTGCTATGTATAAGGAGTCCATGCTTCACAGACGCTCAAGACTAAATGTCGAACTTCTGAATAGCAGGAGAGATGAAGCCTCCCTCAACCAGCACTTGAAAGGAATTCGCTCAGGTCGTCTGTTGGCTTAGGATTTATCCATTTGTCACGCTTTGAACGGAGTGTGAATGAATGCCTGTCAAGAGGGCCATACACCGACGAAGCCATACTGTCTCCCTATCCCGGTTGAACGTAGATAAAGAATGAACCGTTTGTTCGTAATTAAGGCTCAGAGGAATTTTAAAAAGGAGGACCAAGACATACACTGACTATTGACTATTTCAATGGTTGACTGGCTGACGGACAAAATGACGATTGTGCGAGAGAGAGAGAGAGAGAGAGAGAGAGTGTGTGTGTGTGTGTGTGTGTGTGTGTGTGTGTGTGTGTGTGTGTGTGTGTGTGTGTGTGTGTGTGTGTGTGTGTGTGTGTGTGTGTGTGTGTGTGTGTGTGTGTGTGTGTGTGTGTGTGTGTGTGTGTGTGTGTGTGTGTGTGTACGGACAGACCCACGGAGAACAGGCATAGTTAGACTGAATGAACGAATGAATGAACGAATGAATGAACGAATGAATGAACGAATGAATGAACGAATGAATGAACGAATAGAATGAAACTAGGGTGCATTTGTATTTTGTAGCATTTGTAATTGGCAGTAGTGGAGAAAAATTTATGGAAGAGAGTCTCAACCAATATGAGAGAAAGCTCTAAGGACAAGCGTGACCTTTATGGCGAAACAGTATCTTCAACGGACAAAGTTGGAACCATCGGGAAAGGAGGTTGCCCCGACGGCCCGACCCCTTAAAATTGCACCATTTTAATTGCTTCTGGCGCCTCCAATCGACCGTCACTGTCATCACTCAAGGCCAGATCGACTTTAGTTATCGTGACCTCCTCCTCTTCCCAAGTGGCTCGACATCTAGAAACCCAGAACGTTTCACGTGTCAGTTAAACCTTTCAAGCCATAAGCTCACGAGAAGTCGACAGACAGGCAGACAGACAGACAACAGACAGACAGACACAAACGGACGGACGGACGGATGACGGACTGACACCTAGATTGGCGTGTCATCAATCGGACAACCATTTGTTTTGATGTCACACATGGTTCACATTATGTTGTTGCGATGGCACGTGCTGCTTGTGGCTAGTTTGCTAATAACACGTGCTAACGTCGAGCACCTGCTTAAGAAGGCGGGCGTTGGTGGCAGCGGTTATTGTGTTCGGTTACATGTTCGAAAACTCATAATTATCTTAAACTTTAAAACAGCGTGCAGGGAGCTTATTATGTCACGAATGTCTTTTAGCTACGAAGTTCGTAGCTAAAAGTCCGAACAGAAACGAACAGTAGGCCTAGCCTATTGCTTCGCCATTTGCTGACAGGTGAATTGAATTGCTGCGTGATCAGATCATCAGAGACTCAAGTTTTCATGTCTTTTGATAGCGTTATTTGAAAGTTTTATCTTATAAGTATACAGTTGAATTTCGTAAGAGAGCCAGCGATAGCTTGTGTATAAGTTACCTGCTGAAAAGACGCTCCCGAGCAGGGGCGCAACCACGGTCCAGAAGTTGGGGGCACCTACTAGAATGTGTGAGTGGGGTAGGGGGGAAATTGCGAGCGCCGAAGGCGCGAAGCTGCGATTGCCGAAGGCAAGAAGCCCCTAACGACTAGGGGTATGGGGAGCGTCGTAAGCTCCCCATCGGGGTCTGGGGCGGAGCCCCAGAAGCCAACGCAATTTTGAGCATTTGATGCCAAATGTAGTACATTTTGGGCTTTTATTTACCTCAAATTTTTCACCGATGATTTCGATATAAAAGTATACCTAATCCATCTAGATCTGTGAAAAATATGACTTTATTATATGAATAAACTGGACGTGACAAGGGTTTAAGAAAATTGAACGGAAAAGAGTAGAATAAGCTCTAGAACAGTGTTTGTCAAAACTAGGAAGATCGGCAGGGAGGAAGCCTGGACGGGTCTTTTTTCTCAGAATACCGTTAAGGCGTTTATGTTCCCCTACAGTGGCAAATCCCCACCCAACAGAGGAGGCATAACGTAGCCGTGCGAGGATAGTAGCTCTAACAATGTCAAAGAGACGTTGACCGTGGTAACCGTGGGCGACCAAAACACGTAGCTCGAACATGGATTTTCGGGGTTTGCAGCATATTTTGTCCATGTGTGCCCCAAAGCCAATCCGATCAGAGATAGTGATGTGGCGACCCCCTTCCTATCCAGGCTTGGGTCGGGCAGTTGTGGGAAAATCTCCTTCTCAACAGACTTCTGATCCCGGGTTCGAACCCCTGGCGTAGCAATGAATATGCTGCCAGTTTCACCGGTATGAGGTAATGAAACTCTAAGGTTTTTATCTCTGAGTCTAGCGCTTCTACGCAACGTCTGTTGCGATGGCGCTACAGAAGCATTTATAGATTCTACTTCACTTTCTACCAGGGTACCATGGCCAGGCGCTATATCCGCGGCTTCTGCTGTGGGCAGACCAATACCTCGCAGGGTATCCGGGTCCTTCTTTCCCACAACTGCACTTTCAGGAAACCGTGATCTGGTTTCCAGGTCTTGGATCTTACTTACTAATGATTTCAAAATGGCGGCCAGTTCCTGTTGACTCTTCAATAGGGTATCCATATCCTTACGCATATCATTAGTTTCATCCATTGAATGCAACTCTTCTTCCATTTCAGTGTTTAATTATTAAAACTATAAAATCAATGAAACAATTATATAGCGCCGACAGTTCGGTGCAATATCACTAATCAAGGTTCATCATTGTGCAGTCATTAAAACAATCACCGATAATTAATTACTTACAAGGATCATCATTAGCGATAAACAAAGAACTCTACTTATTTAGCGCTTGAATTAAAAACAAGATACAAATACGATACTCTGTGTTTCTAACCTTACACCAAACCACGAGGGTGAAGAAACACCACAAAGCCACCGGCAATGTAGAACGTCTTCGTCGCACTGCAGCAGGCGTCGAACCAACAACCCCAGGTTGATGAGCGGTTGATGTTCTCTCCCTTTGCGTTGCGCTTACTACTTAAGACTCAGCCACACAGAGCGCTGTCGCTCGCGCCACTCTTTCGCGCCAAAATCGTGGCGGGCTTTCTCACTTGCACGACTCAACTGCAGGCCGGCAGGCATCGACTAACGCTGACGACCGATCAATATCGACTGAGCTGCAGACTGACCGATGCGTGCCAGCGGACCTCCTTTATATAGGCGTCGGCTCCCGCCTAGAAAGCGCGCGCTCAGCCGGCAGCGATCAATAATTGCCGCCTTTTACAGCGTTGACTGACAGCAGAAATTAAGGCGCCAAGCTATTGCGCAGCAGATTGGCGCGAAACAGTGCCAAGCATAGTTCGGCACACTTTCCCGGCCCCAGGGAAAAATTTCCAAGCCCTTGGAAATTTTCGTTGTCTCTCCAGAAAGGGACGCAAGGCCACGTTGGTTGCTATATAGATTTTCGACTATATACATTAAGCAATGTTACTATAGCAACACGTAGTATCAAAGTAATACACACATCATTAATCATTCACGTAAAACGTTAGTCATCAAACGCAAAAGTCTATACAATTGCCTGGAACTACAATATAACATTTTCACAAGTGATCCAATCAAGAACATTGTAAGTCTATTATTAATCACTATCACAAAATCGAGCCGGTTTCTTACTCATCCTTTTGGGTCGATCTGGCAACAACTCAGAAGACTGGGCATCTTCCAGAATGTCTTCCGGATCTGGATCCAGAGTGACATCCAAGGCGTCCTTATCTGAAGGGAGTTCTCCTTCGACCTTCTTCAGCTTATCCACATAAACAATAAGCGGTTGAGACTTCGGCGTCTTGCGAATTCTGTACAACACAGGACTGAGCTTATCTAAGGACTTGGTAAGGCCCTATATAAGTTTTCGACCATTTGTCCTTCAACCCTGACCTTCTGCGTGGATAAAAATACCAGACAAAATCTCCGGGGCGGAAACTTGTCTCTTTCACCCTTAAATCATACCTACAAGCTCTGACAGTAGCTTGGCGCTGCATAAATTCTCGAGCATATGCAAAATCAGTTTGAATCTTTGACAATTGTTCTACAACAAAAGCATCAACAGACAAACAATCAGGCAGGACTCTACAATCGCCTAACACTAAGTCGATCGGCAAGCACAGCTCGCGTGAGAGGAAAAGGCGGTTGGGAGTGAAGCCGGTACTTTCGCTCTCGCTAGCTCGATACGCTGCCAGGACGAAGGGGAGGTGACGATCCCAATCTTTCTGGTTTTGACTGACGACCTTGGCGAGCATACTATTCAGCGTCCGGTGGAAACGTTCCACCGCCCCATTCGTGCTAGGCTTGTACGGTGACGTCCTCAGCTTGTCCACACCAAGAAGACGACACAAGTCCTGAAACAAAAGCGCCTCAAAGCAAGGGCCTTGATCTGACAAGATTTGTCTTGGGCATCCAAATCTTGAGACAAACTCCTTCACCAGAACGTTTGCCACCGTTGTTGCGTTTTGATTGCGGATGGGGTAAGCTTCTGCCCATCTCGTGAAGTGGTCCACAATCGTAAGTATGTATCGGTAGCCGGTCGACGAAACGGGATGGGGACCCGTTATGTCAATTCCAATACACTCGAGCGGAGCGCCAACGTTCATCGATTGAAGCTTTCCCTGACGCGGAGGATGACCTCTCAAATATCTAGCGCAAACTTGGCAACGACGGAGGCATATTCGCACATCCTCCCGCCATCCAGGCCAATACGCTCTCTTGCTCACTTGCGCCATGGTCTTCCTCATGCCCAGGTGTCCTCCGGACATGCCTCCATGTGCTTGGCATATTATGGCGTCTCGTCGGCCGGGCGGTGGAATCAGCTGGTGCCATTGCAGTTCTCCAGTCCGTGGATGCAACCATTTCCGCATCAACAGTCCTCCTTTTTCTTCTAGTTGTGGCCACTGTGCGACTAATGTTTTGATAGTGGGACTGTGACCTCGCAGTAAGTCGGCTGACGGTGGCTCCGCGGATTCATTCTTCCATTTGAGAATCCATTTCAAGTCCGGGTCGGCTTCTTGTTCTCGACGGAGGCAGTCAGAACTCCAGTCGTGAGAGTCAGCGGCCGTCGTTGTAACCGCATTCTTCCTTTCTCTGACGACCTCGACCAGGACTGGTCGGCGCGACAAGGCATCAGCATTTCGATGGGCGGTGCCAGGTCTGTGTTGAACGTCGAAATTAAATTCTTCAATAATCGTCAGCCACCTTGCGTGCTGACCAATGGGTTGCGGCGTCTTCCTTAACCATTGAAGGGCCGAATGGTCAGTTCGTAATAGGAATTGCCGGCCTAGCAAATATTGGCGGAAAAACTTAAGAAAGTGCACCACGGCAAGAAGTTCTCGTCTGGTGACATCATAGTTTTTCTCGGCGGGAGTGCAGACACGACTACCGTAAGCGATCACTCTTTCTTGGCCTTGTTGCACCTGCGAGAGAACGGCTCCGATCGCATCTAGAGAAGCGTCTGTGTCGAGAATGTACAGATCACTGTCATTAGGCAAGGCTAAAATTGGAGTGGCTGTAAGTCGTCTTTTAAGCTCGATGAAAGCAGACTGGCACTCGGCTGTCCATTGGAATCTAACGCCTTTCTTCGTAAGTGCGTGTAATGGTCGGGCTATTTCTGCAAAGTCTGGCACAAAGCGGCGATAGTATGCACAAAGCCCTACGAATGAACGAACTTCTCGGAGTGAAGCAGGGGTCGGCCATTCTTCAACCACTCGAATCTTTTCCGGATCAGTCTCGATGCCGTTTCCACTTACTCGATGCCCCAAGAAGCTGACTTCTTGTTGTAAGAAGCAGCACTTGCTTGGCTTTAACTTGAGACCTGCCTTATTTAGTCTATCAAGTACTTGGGCGATGCGTTTAAGGTGAGTATCTAAGTCAGCGGCAAAGACAATAATATCGTCTAAATACACTAAGCAGATTTCAAACGCCAGGCCAGACATCACCAAGTTCATCATTCTCGAAAAGGTCGCCGGAGAATTACTGAGGCCAAAAGGTAACACGCGGAATTGGTAACTGCCTTTGCGGGTGACGAAAGCAGTTTTGTGCCGATCGTGCGGATGCACAGATACCTGAAAGTAACCTGACCTTAAGTCAAATGTACTAAACCATTTGGCTCCTGACAGCGAATCAAGACACTCTCGAATCAGTGGCAAAGGATAGGCGTCGGGACGAGTTTTGGCGTTAACAGCACGATAGTCAATGCAGAAGCGAGGAGACCCGTCCTTCTTCTTCACGATGACCAAGTTGCTTGACCAAGGTGACAGAGAAGGTTCAATGACTTTCATGCGCAGCATTTGATCAATGTGTTCATCTATCAGCGGAAGCAGTGACATCGGCTGCCGGCGTAGAGACTGTCTAACTGGCTTTTCTTCACCCGTATCAATTCGATGCTGGAGTAGACTGGTATAGCCCAAGTCCCATTCGTGAAGTGAAAAAGCTTTATGGTTCTGCAAGATCAGTTGACGAAGTTGTTCTCTTACGTCATTTGGCACCTCTTCAGAGACGTTGTTCCAGAGTGGAGAAAGGATTTCTTCAGCGTCGGTTGAGACCGGTTCTTCCTTTACTTCATTCACAGCACAGTGATCATCAGTTTCTGGCTTTGCGGGCATCGTTGAAAGGATTTCTACTTCATCGATCGGAAAAGGTAAGCCTCGGCGCAGACGTACGTCTTGTGGCGTTGGATTCATCACGCGCACCGTCAGTTCGTTAGTGCGGTCCTGAAGCAATGTTCCTGCGACTAGAAGACCTGAGTCCAGAAATTGAGACTTAGTTGCCCATGACCCGCATTGCATGGTCAGACGTGGCAAGACAGCAAATGCTTCCACATTCATCTCGCACAAAGCAGGCACTTTGACATCTCTGGCGGCCACAATCTTTCGACAGCTCATTGTCTCTGGTCGGTTGCATATCGGCAGCACATGTCCTCCAATGGTGATCTGTGAGTCTCCAAATTGCCATTGTGCTTTCTGTTTTTCTAACCAGGAAAGACCAAGGATAACTTCAGAGATTTGTTCAGTTACTAAGCAATGAACCACAAAGGAGTGTCCTTCGGCTTCACAGCGTAACAAAGTCTCGCCAGTCACGCGGATCTCAGTACCATTAGCTGCTCTTAATAGCTGCTTGGATTTCACCACTTGGTCAGGCTTGACCAGCGAAGATGGCACCAAAGACAGTTCACAGCCAGTGTCCAAAAGACCCCAAACAGTTTTTCCGTGAATTCGTAATTTCAGGTATGCATTGTTACTTCCCACCACGTGATGTAGATTGGCTACAACAGGCGGTTCTTCCGGAGGATTGTTGACCGGTAGAGCATCTTCACGGTTCGGGCAGCGACGAGCGATATGACCTGGTTGACCACAATCATAGCATGACCTAGGACCTTGCCAATCATTTGGTCGAGATCTGCGTCGGACAAATCGAGAGCGATCATTCATTCGTCGTGTAAATGGCTGACCCGTAGAGTTCGGAGGCTGAAAAGGAATTTCTTCACCCCATTGTCTTTTCGGTTGATTAGGCAAATTCTGTTTCGCCCAAGCTTCATTGATCATCTTCTGCACCAAGTCAATAGTAAGTTCTGGTTCTTTAATTGTTTTCACTCGAGCTGGACGTCGTTCAACAGAGTCAGCCTCACATTTTTCAATTCTCAAATACCCTTCATATCTCATTGCTAGATTGTATGCTTTATCGAGAGTCGTAGGTTCGTTTTCTCTTACCTTCATGGCAATTTCTTTATTTCGGATAGCGTCGATGAATGAGCGAACAGCGACAGCTTCACTGTGGGACGTGGTCGGACCCGGATAAGCGTGAATCATGAGTCGACGAACGTCTTGCACCAAAGTTCCAAGTTCTTCTCCTTCCTTTTGACGTCGTGTACTCAGTTGCGTTTGATAAAGCGACATTTGATCTGCGCCGCCATAGCGTTGTCTAAGTCTTTGGACAATGTCAGACCAGGTTGTCATGGTAGCGGAGCTGAATTCCCATAGCAACTGATTGGCAGGCTCAGTTAGCGCACAGGTTAGCTGATTTGTCTTTTCTTCTTCAGTCCAGCCATTATTTTGAGCACATACCTCAAATTTTCTTATGAAAGCTTCGACCTCGGTTCGACCATTGTATGACCCAAGCTTGATCCATTGTCTGGATGGTTTGACATTACCACTCTCGGTTGAAGAGGCGTTCGTCTTAGGTTGCACTTCATCTGCGGCTGAAGTAGACCTACCTTCAACTTGACATGACTTGTCTTCAGTGATCGTCTTATCTTGAACTGGCAAGGAAGCAGACTTACCGGAAGAAGTTTCTTCTTTCTTCAGTTTCACTTGTTTCGGTTGCGGTTCAGGCGGTTCACTTTCAGTTGGATCGCCCGTTGACTTACTGACTTTCATCTCGGCAGCTTTCGGTTTCTCTTGTCGTTCACCCTTGAATGCCTTGGTTGATCGTGATTCTGGAGCATTTCTAGGAAATGGCGGCGGCGGTGCATGACAGTGTGGACAATTCAGGTCGGGTGGTTTCGACGGATGATTGCGCCTGTCTTCAGCCATTTTCTTCCGGAACGATTCGACATCAGCATGACCGGAACTCGCAGTGAAGAACACTGGCGGCGGACGACGTGTTGATTGGCTTGACTTCACGGCGGTAGAATTCGTCGTGAAAAGAGGCCAGGTTGACATCGTGTTTAGCGGAGCTGAATTCGTCGATATGGACTGGAATGTCGAGGGGCGGCGCTCAGTTTCGACGAGAGTCTGGGTTGCAGAGTCAGTCGTTTGGCGATGCGACGATGACATGAGAGGCAGGCGAGCGTATCGAGCTAAGCGAGGCGAAGACGGTTCATGCGTAGACAAACCGTCGACCAGGCTGTATCTTTTCCCTCGATCTGTTTGCATAACTTTATCTGAAACTAGATACTCAGTATTAGTGTGTGCATTTAACTTTATTTGGTCTTCAACCTGACTATTTGTAGGACCAAACAATTGATCATTCATCCATTCATCATCCGGACCATGAACAGATATTTCAGACATTGACTCATCATCTGTTTCATCATCTTCATCTATCGGCCTTCTAGTTGTCAAGTTACTATCACGCAACATATATTCAAATTCATCTTCATCCAAATCCAAAATATGTTGAGATTCATTCACTCTTTCACGTTCAGAAACATCATCCGAAAATTTATTCTTACCCATCTCAGCAAATTTATTTTCTTTACTTCTTAGTGGTTCCTTAAATTGTATTTCAGATTCAGCATCAGATTCATCATCAGAGTTAACCAAAGAAGTTTCAAATTTTACCTCAGAAGTTTCAGCAAATTTTAAATCAGAAGTCTCAGCAAATTTTACCCCACTTCTGGTACCAGGTGTGGCGACCCCCTTCCTATCCAGGCTTGGGTCGGGCAGTTGTGGGAAAATCTCTTTCTCAACAGACTTCTGATCCCGGGTTCGAACCCCTGGCGTAGCAATGAATATGCTGCCAGTTTCACCGGTATGAGGTAATGAAACTCTAAGGTTTTTATCTCTGAGTCTAGCGCTTCTACGCAACGTCTGTTGCGATGGCGCTACAGAAGCATTTGTAGATTCTACTTCACTTTCTACCAGGGTACCATGGCCAGGCGCTATATCCGCGGCTTCTGCTGTGGGCAGACCAATACCTCGCAGGGTATCTGGGTCCTTCTTTCCCACAACTGCACTTTCAGGAAACCGTGATCTGGTTTCCAGGTCTTGGATCTTACTTACTAATGATTTCAAAATGGCGGCCAGTTCCTGTTGACTCTTCAATAGGGTATCCATATCCTTACGCATATCATTAGTTTCATCCATTGAATGCAACTCTTCTTCCATTTCAGTGTTTAATTATTAAAACTATAAAATCAATGAAACAATTATATAGCGCCGACAGTTCGGTGCAATATCACTAATCAAGGTTCATCATTGTGCAGTCATTAAAACAATCACCGATAATTAATTACTTACAAGGATCATCATTAGCGATAAACAAAGAACTCTACTTATTTAGCGCTTGAATTAAAAACAAGATACAAATACGATACTCTGTGTTTCTAACCTTACACCAAACCACGAAGGTGAAGAAACACCACAAAGCCACCGGCAATGTAGAACGTCTTCGTCGCACTGCAGCAGGCGTCGAACCAACAACCCCAGGTTGATGAGCGGTTGATGTTCTCTCCCTTTGCGTTGCGCTTACTACTTAAGACTCAGCCACACAGAGCGCTGTCGCTCGCGCCACTCTTTCGCGCCAAAATCGTGGCGGGCTTTCTCACTTGCACGACTCAACTGCAGGCCGGCAGGCATCGACTAACGCTGACGACCGATCAATATCGACTGAGCTGCAGACTGACCGATGCGTGCCAGCGGACCTCCTTTATATAGGCGTCGGCTCCCGCCTAGAAAGCGCGCGCTCAGCCGGCAGCGATCAATAATTGCCGCCTTTTACAGCGTTGACTGACAGCAGAAATTAAGGCGCCAATCTATTGCGCAGCAGATTGGCGCGAAACAGTGCCAAGCATAGTTCGGCACAGTGACACCCAAAATAACCATCTCCTGGACCCGCTCGATGCCAGGGATGAGAGGAGGGAGGGCAATAGGTTTGGACCTCGGTCGTTTGACAAACATTTCACTGGTCTTAGCATGGTTTAATTTAAGATTGCTAATGGATGCCCATTGCCCACTTAGAGGTATGGTCAAGTTCAGAAAGAGTGCTGTCATTGCAGGAAGCAGGGACCAGCTTGCAAGTAGCTATCGTCGGCATATTTAGGGAGACGGTTTCTACTGTATTTAGGTTTAAGGCTAGAAATGGCTATGACAAAATCAGTAGGTCCAAGGCCAGAGCCTTGTAGTATACTGGCATTAATGGTACAGAGGGGAGAGATTGCAGAAGGTAAGAAGTTCCTAACGACTAGGCGGTATGGGAAGCGTCGTAAGTTCCCCCCATCGGGGTCTGGGGCGGAGCCCCAGAAGCCGACGCAATTTTGAGCATTTGATACCAAATGGAGTGCATTTTGGGCTCTTGTTTGCCTCACAATTTTCAAAAGTTGGAGGGGACCGTCCCAACCTGTTCGAAAGTTGGGGGGGACGCGTCCACGGCCGTCCCAACCTGTTCGAAAGTTGGGGAGGACGCGTCCCACGGGTCCCATAGGGTGGTTGCGCCTATGCTCCCGAGACGATTCGTAGCAAGATGTGTGTGTGCGTAATCTGTGATGAAGAGACAGGTATTGTCAGAGGTTATTGTCGGGTAGGCTATAAATATAAGTCGAGATCAAGAAGTCTGGCGTACTGCACAGAGAAAGATCGGTTCGCCCCACGCTCCTCTTCGTTATGTGTCGGCAGACAAGACCCGGTTATGGTGGACTGTCAGAATGTGTCGCCAATCTTCAAAATAATGCTCTTGAGCCGCCACTGGAACAGACGGTTAATATGGACAATTCCTAAATAAAATGTCCAGCAGGCTTTATTATGGCCTGAATGTCAGAGGCATAACTATATATAGCGTCGGGCTGGGGGGGCTTAAGCCCCTCCAAACGAAGCTGAACCCCCAAATAAATGAAGCCTCTGAGCCCCTCTATATATGGTCGAGCTACCGCACGCGCCATGCTCATGGATTAAAGCTCTCCAAGGCTCCAAACGAAAAGTCCTAGCTATTTAACTTATGTTATATACTCCCTGAATGTGCAAATGAATCCTCGAGGTATATCTTTGGTATTTTTCCTCGGCCTATCAGAAGTAGGAAATGCAAACCCGAGGTAACCCGGGTTTAGAAATTTTGCATGATAAATGTTATTACTGCACTATTTCTTGCGATGAGCAACGTCGTCGTATGCAGCTATAAGTCCAAAGTTCTCTCTCCAACAGTCAAGAAGAATTTGCATAAAAGAAAACTTTAGGAAAATCGAGATAGAAGTTATTTCTTATAAGCAGTGTGTTTTTCTAGCAAAAAGGTTCTGGAACTTAACAAATTCAGAACAATTATGGAAGACATGGCAAGCTATGGTTCCGAGTTGGATAAAAAGCACAAAGTTAACGTCAAATTTTCAGGTTCTCGTTCATTCGATAGAGGTCCCGCGTTCTGTTCTCCTTCCAACTGAGCGAGACCTTCTATAATAAAAGCCTTTACATGTATTTGCATTTTGCATCTGATAAGCGTGCATTGCAGTGTAATGTAACTCTTCGAAAATTCTCAGCGCCACAGGCATTCAACTCGTTTGCTGCTTAAGAAGTAAACGCAGCACGTCATATCTATCCAACAACCCCTATTATAAATGTATGTAGGCTAAATACACCATTATACATTTACTGTAGGCCTATGTGTCAACAAAATAAAAAAAACTATAGGCCTATCATATTTACAGCCATTGGAAGTTTAAATCACTGTGGACGTGCATTTGGATATTCGTATTATCAACGGATCCTTTCTGAATATTCCTGTTTGTAGGATTACAAGATGTCTTCGCTTTGTCTTTAGTATTTGGCCATTGCTTGAAATTCGCCGTCTATCGCCGTCTTTCACTTTACTACAACCTTTTCATGTACTTGTATCGACGTCTTGCACAGAAATCTCATAAATTCGTTCAGTCTAGTAGGCTAAGGGTGACGATTCAACAACGCCCGCGATCGAGGGAAAAACGTTAATATCAGCAGCAACCATCGACATATATTAGGCCTATACGTCGATGGCAGTAACACTTCATTAGCCTAATGGATAAGGAGGTTACGTGTTTCAGTGTATAGTTATTGGACGGGAAGAGGTACAATCCACACAGTGCTTACTTCTGCTTCGTGTTCTGCCCTTAGGATGGTCCCAAGAATGAAACAGCGCCATTCTTCTCTAGCCTATGTTGTGTCTGTTCATGAATTTCTTTATGTCTGCTTCTATATCCATACCCCGGTAAATCATCATACTTCTTGGTCTTTCTGTGACTTTCTTCACTTCAATAATTCTTTCTTCAAGCACTATCCACATGAGTGAATTTCCATGCAGTGTGGCCAATCCAGTTCATTTGTCTCCACTTTATTGTACTGAACATCGAACTCCCTCTGTACCGGTTGCAACACCTCTCATTGGTTTTATAATCCTTCCAGCTGAGATCTTGTTATATTAAATGGAATTTTAAAAATAAAGTTATCATGTGGTGTCTACATTGCTTAATAAAGATTGTTATTAATAGAATCTGCATTCAAGCGTTGTCGCTTGTCTTCCACAACAATAACCTGCTACCATCAACCTTTATTGCAACTTTAAACTAAATGTAAAGTTTTAAAGTAAGTTTCATCATCCTCTAAAATATACCACCCTTAGGTGGTTGACTTTGTTTCCTCATGTAAATCTGACATGGACTGAGGGCAGTGTGATTCTCGTTAACGATAACGAAAATGTTCGTTAACGAAAATAAAATGATTTCGTTAACGATAACTATAACTAAAAAATATTATGAACTATAACTATAACTATAACGAAAATAACAATAACGAAAATTCATCTTTATTTTCGTTAATACAAAAAAAACAAAAGGAAGAAGTGCAATATGGACGATTCGACATAAATGAGAACGAAAAATTAGATATTTTTATTACGTAATTTCTCAGTTACTTTGGAATCTCGTGTAATCATGAAGCTGAATGCACCCATGCTTCAAAGGCTTTCAAAGCTCTAAGCAAATTGTGAAACAGCGTGTTAATATGCACAATTGTGCTTATAGCCTTAATTATTGTAAGTAAGTAGTAATTAAAATTAACTAAAATAAAATTCCATTAACTATAACTATAACTAAAAAATAATATTAACTATAACTATAGTACTAAAATAAAAAAAACATTAACTATAACTGTAACTATAACTACAATAAAATCTGTAAGGAGAATCACACTGACTGAGGGACCTCAGTTCTGAAATTGAAGGATCATTTTATGGAAACACATAAATAACACAATTCTGCAAAGGCACTATATAAATGTCCAGGAACATTACTTGATAAAGGAAAC
Source organism: Aporrectodea caliginosa (assembly GCA_020284085.1). Taxonomy (NCBI): domain Eukaryota; kingdom Metazoa; phylum Annelida; class Clitellata; order Crassiclitellata; family Lumbricidae; genus Aporrectodea; species Aporrectodea caliginosa. The sequence continues at coordinate 151,146 of JACEVL010000084.1, forward strand.
TTGATTCAACAAATCAAATAACAGAAAGATAGAATGGCACTATAGAAGTTTCTAGATCAGATGACTTGTATTACAGAAGATAATGGCACTACAGAATTTACCAGCTAGGATTTAGTTACTCTAACAGTTTGATTCTATCAAAGTTTCCAGCTTAGATTAGTTCATGTATTAAACAGGAAATAGACAACGGCCTAATAGAAGTTTCCACATTATATTAGATTGACAGATAAAATTCCTGGCACATTATTCTATAACATAAAAAAGATGTTATAGAACCACATGTGTCAAGACAAACGCAAACAGATAAACAGCAAAGTCATCAAGGGTTGAATAGATATATCCCATGATCAGTCCGTATGACTCGATCAGGTTCCGTTCGAGCCCTGCAAGATGAAGGAGTGAGATCCAGAGACCACTCTTAAGCATGCTGCCTCCAGTTACATCCTAAAAATCAAATTATTTGTCCATTAGTAATCCACTTAATGGTAGTGAGATTTTAGTATCTTACAACAGTACTACCCATCCTAGCCTACATGATGATGCAAGCATTATTATTGATTTTATTATTTTTAATATATTTTTTTATTTAACATTATTACACTTGTTATTTTCCTATTATATTTATTAATATTATATGTATTACTTAATAATATACATACTAACATTACATCTATTAATATTCTTCTATCTATTATTTAACATTAAATTTAAATTATGGTTATTTAACATCGGTATATCTATTATTTAACATCATTATATTTGCTATTTAATATTGAGGTATGTATGATAATATTACATTATTTACATGCATTACCCACTGCCACATCCTACTAGATGCATCCTTCTATATGCATTTGTATAAAACAAATTCATTGTGATGCTTGCATGATAGATAATGGCGCTTTATAAATACAAAACAAAATTGACAAAATAAAATAAACAAATAAGTAAATGCCAAAGCCTTTAAAAGCTATTTTGCTTTGCCAAATCTTCATGAGTTGTAGCTGTTCCAGAACATTTTCTTTCTCTCTGTGGCATTTTTCCAAGTCCCAAGGGATCATTGCTACATTTGGTAAGAGACTAAGAGCAGACAAAAGTAATAGTTTTTCACTTACTTACCCATTTCATCACACTACTTGGTTCCCTCAGGTCCCAAAAGCAATTTTCAACTTAACAACAAATAATGTTCTTTTATCAGCAGGTGCTATAAAAATCGCTAGCTTACAATATATGGTGTCACGACAAATGGTTCACCGCAAATGGTTCACCGACAAAAGGTTCACGGACAAAAGGTTGACGACAAGAGGTTCACAACAAGTAGCTTATCAACAAATCAGAGGCACATTTAAAATAAGTAATCTAATCGTAGTATAGGCCTACTTATAATGGCAAACCCGTAGTTTAGGTTGCTAAATTATTTTATGTCAATCTATTGTCGTCAACCTTTGTCGTGAACCTTGTGTCGTGAACCTTTTGGCAGAGAACCATTTGTCGTGAACCTTTTGTCCGTGAACCATTTGACGTGGAACCACAATATATTTATGAAAGACTTACAATGCCAAGCGCATATTGTGCGCCATAAATTGAAATTTCAATTGCGATGAAAGGATACACCAACGTCTGAAAACAAACAGAACAGAATTGACTTTTAAATACTGTAGTTGTCTTGATGAAATAGAGCTGATTTTTTAAACAGAATTTTACACTGTTCAGAGTTTCTTTTAGTCTATCAACACATTTCTTAATTGCACCCTGATAGGATGTCTTGTAGTATTTCAGACTGAGTGAGAGAAGTTCCAATGATAATGTTTAGTTAACAACAGATAACAGTATGACCATGCAGTGCTGGTTTTAGACTTTGCAAGGCTCTAATCCATTAGCATTTGAAAGCTCCTCACCTCACTATTTAAAAAAATACAGTGGGCACAAAAACATTGAACAGATAAATAGCTGCAAACTTTGTCCGGTTCATTGGGAGTCTTTTGGAATCATGTATTAAAAATATCACTAAGTTGCAAAAGTATTCGTGCCGACTAGTCTTACACCCTACAGACTGCCATAATTATGTGTAGTTTTTCAAAAATGAGGCCTCTGCCAACACGAAGCCCTAAACATGGCTTGGTTGGCGTATGCATAAATCCAACACTGAGTATGACAACAGTAAAAACATTTATTATTTACTATGGTTATAATGTTACAATAATAAACAAATAAATAAAATAACAACAAGATATTTGTTGAGTACTAGACTACTAGTGCTGATGATGTGGCCAGAGTGCTTCTGAATGGGCCTAGAGCCCTAGATGTCCTGAAGAAGCGCTATATAAATTTACTGCATGAGGAAATAGCATGAACGAATGATGGAGATGTTGATAACAGACGTGGAAAAGTAATCCTCTAAATATCATTAAAACAAAAAATATGACTCAGTAAACCATATTCACATGCAATAGATCTTTATCGTACAATATAACAGATAAAGTACTTATTAATAAATTTGAAGAAAAAGTTACCTGAATGTAAGTGGCAAAACGGGACATTATGGCAACGCGTACCACAATACCAGCAAGCAACCAGATGAAAGTACGAAACGTGTTAACCGATGCAGCAGAACCATCAGCTGTTTGCGATGCCTGGGTGTCTTCATCATCAACCTCAGCCTCTGCAGTCGACGCCGGAGTGGTGTTGCTCGTGACTGGAATATTGTTTGGTTCAGGAATTTCACTGTACATTTCATTATCACCATTTTCTCTTTCATCATTGACTGATTTTTCTGAGCAGTCTGTTGTCTGGCACGTGGAAATAGCTTCTGTGCGTTTGTTAACTCCATCTTGTAGCTCATCCGTGCAGGTAAATTGGTTCAACTGGTCCAACGTTGCATTTGCTTCCGAAGTAGTCGTTTCGTCTGCAAAACATTTGATCAGCACATTTTGGAAAAATTTCCAAAAGCACTGTCTAAATGTTCAGATCCATATGTACAATGCTGATTGATGTAAGTTAGCTACATTCATAGGCATAACTTTGCATTGTGATAGTGGTCACAACCACTTTTAGCCCTGTGCTGAAATTTTTGCAAGATGACAGCATTATTTTGCTATGGAGAGAGAGAACGGAAGGGAAGAGTGCAGAGGGAGGGATGGAAGGGACTGTCGCCACCATTTTGTGGGGCAAAGCAACAACGGTTAGAGTGCAGATCCCATGTGCCTCTGAGAGAGTGAGTGCGGAAAGCGGTTCGTCTCGTCGGTTCGTCTCTTGATAGTGCTTATTTATTGTTTATTTCGGAGATTTAAATCTCAAGCTAGCACAGTCCCTTAATGGGACCTTAAATGGTGTGGTGCCTATTCAAATGAGCATCCAATCAATTTATTGAAAAAATGAGTAGGGTCGCTATATAAAAACGTGTACTTTTACATTTAATGTAAAGCAGGTAATGGATATAATTCTATGGTTCTAGCATCGCATCTGGCAGATTGAACCACAGAAACTCAACTGCTGGCATTTCTAAGGTTTGTCTTTCTCTGCATCAGTCAAAACAAAAACAAACCTGATTCAAGAGCTACCGGTATATTTATATTGGCTTCCAAAATTTTCCCTGTCTCTCATACAAGCATGATGTGATGCATTGGCTACCTGTGTCTCAGTGGATTTCATACCACATTGCTGCTCTAGTTTCTCTTTGCGTTCTTCACTTTACTCCATCTTACTTGTGTGATCTTTGCTGCCCAATGTCCAATGTTGCAGCACATCGGGTGCTTCACTCAGCGACGAGGGGTGAGCTCCTATTCCATGGGTTCGCTTGGCTATTAGGCAGCGCCGTGCTTTTTGTGGGCCCTTCCATCCAGAATGACCTCCCGCTTGAGCTCTGCTTTTTACTTGTGGTCTACCCGACAGGGTTTTACAAATCACTCAAGTCTTTTTCTTTAGTCGTGGTTAGACTGGGAGTGTTCCTAAGTAGGTTCTTGAAGGGTGGCTATATATAAATGCTCATAATGAATGAATGAATGAATTATGTATTCGAACATTTACACGGAGTCAATTGAATATACATAGGCCTAAGTGTACTCCTCAGCAACTTTCAGGTGGCAGAGGTGGGTAGAACGAGCAAAAATCTGCGAAAACGTTAAAGCAAACCATGTCGAATTAACATAAACGTTTAAAATCAAATAAAATTGAAATTATTATTCAGACGCTTGCTCTACTCTTATTGTCGCTCATAACCGTACCCAACTCCTTCGGCGACGCTCCCATCACTCTTTTCATCCTTTCCTCAGAACCCATCAGAATCTTCGCTCTTCTCCGCTCCCGAAGTTCGGCCGCCGACATTTTTTTTATTTGCTCGAAACAAAATAATAACACAAAACAAAACCAATTAATAAAATTTATTTAATGTCTTCGCAGGAAAACGTCGTCTCTTGTCTGGGCTGCAAACAGATTCGCATTCGCGTTGCGAACGTTTGTCCAAATCGGCTTAGCATTGATTTGAATCAACCATAATTATCATTCTATGAGTTTGAAGGCATGATTTGTTATTAAAAGCCGTGGCGCTTTGGATAAGATCTGGCAAAGAGACCGAGAGGTACCGAGTTCGAGCCCCCGTTGGGCGGATATGCTTTGTGTTTGCAGGCTGTCTGTTCTGTTAGTAGTTAAGATTTGTGTCTTGTGAATTGCATAATTGTACACTGTAACCGGTTGCGGTGTGTCAACCGGATTGTTGAATAAACGAAAATATATTATTATTAAATGGTCTCAGTGGTAATGTGACGTTTGTATTTCTCTCAGTCCAAATGAAAAAAATGGCACAAAGTGCCATCAAGATCAATCAAGATCAAAAAGTTAACTTCGGAGCTAAAAACTCAGCGACTACGCCAAGGATCTCAGAGTCAAGATTCCTTGTTCAAGTAGGCCTACAGCAAGGAATCTATAACAGGTCCTTGGCCTACAGCTTAAGAGTTTGAGGAGTGTGCAGTTGACATTTCTAAGTATTTTAGGCATCTTGTTATCTTTATGAAGGCGCTACAAAATTATCTTGCGGAAGTGTTAATGGTGGCAGAACGGTTGAAAGAACGAGACCAAGAGTCTTTCTTTTACTCTAGCTGAAGAGAGTGAGTGACATTTTTCGCTATCGTTGTGATTTTTAATCCTCAATCATCCAATCTAATAGCTCTACAATCCGTATTTTTGAAGAGCCGTTGTTATACGACATGTCTGTGATTCTTTCAAAGGGGATTTTAAAGCTGATTTGTCTTTAAATAACTCCATAAATCGCTTTTTTGCCCCGTGTGCCGGTGCTTACCGTCTCCGTGTGCAACTAAGTTATACTGTTATGTGGTCAATTGTACAAACACCAAAAACACACTGTAAATCGTCAGATATAGCTGGCGTTTTTCTGTTGAAGTTCGTTAACAGAAATGGTCATTATTAATGTGCTATTACAATATGTAAGCACCGTATTCTGGCTATCGTGTTTTTATGGTAAATACTGCAATAATTACTGATGTTGAAGTTTTTTCTACTTGTATTCTAGTTATTTTTCAAAAACATTTTTGCTTTATTTTGAATATCTGATTTTAGTTTTTTTACAATCTAAAATAGAATCCTGTTTAAATCTGCATTTCAGAATCTGAAGCTGCCAAAATGGTGCGTATGAATGCTTTGGCCGATGCTCTTAAGTCGATCTGCAATGCAGAGAAGCGAGGAAAACGTCAGGTTCTGATCCGACCGTGCTCAAAGGTGACAGTCAAGTTCCTGACAGTCATGATGAAGCATGGTGAGTATCAATATTTACTCATTATATGGATATTCTATTGCAACATCAAAATTACATATGCAGTCTTAAATTGCTGCTTGAAAAAGTCTTAAATGGCCCTGAATCCAACTTTCAATTCTGTGTAACCTTGTGCGAGTTAAAAATGATTGTAATAATAATAACAATGACAATAATAATAATACTGTCCAGCAGTTCAACTCTGTGGCTTTCCGCGGCACTTTAGCGGAGCCAGACCTAAGGGAGATGTGACACTAACAGCACTTATGACGTTCATTTTAGACAATAGCTACTGCGTCCTTGTCAATTGTAGCTTTCAGTATTGATATTGATTGATGGAGAGAATAAATATTGTTATGATAATTATAATAAACTGCACTCGGCTGATTAAAATTACTTGCTAAAGTATGAGTGTAATGCTAAGCAATCTATATGCAGAGGGGTAATTGTTATTAACATGAAAGGACAAGGAATTTACTGTGTTAATCTCTTCATGGTCTGATAGGAATTGCACACTTTAATTTCAGCTTTTATAGATTTTGATAGTATTTTGTCATTAAAAACTGGATGTGCTGTTGAAATATGTAGTGTGTCGTTAAAAACTGAATGTGCTGTTACAAATTTTGAATATTTAGGTTACATCGAGGATTTTGAGATCATTGATGACCACCGTGCTGGCAAAATTGTCATAAACTTGACTGGCCGAATTAATAAGGTAGCTATTTAATTTAAGAAATGATTAGATATTAGATATCTGGTGTAACCTTTTCTTTCATAGTTAAAGGAAGCAAACAATAAAAATTCTTCAATATCTGGAACATTTTTATGTGTATAATTAAAATTATTTTAAATTTTAGCATATACTGATTTTCATATTAACAGAATCCTTGTTGTAGAATGTGAATGCATTCTATGCAAATATGTACAAGATGCTATTAAGGTTTTTAATTAAAAAACATACATGAAAAATAGTAATTAGAATTTTTTAAGTAGTAATATTTTTATTAAATATTAAGAATTTTGTGACAGATATTAATAAAATTTTGGAAGAAGTATTTTAGCAATTTTTACTTAAGTAAACTTACAGCGATGTAAAATAATTGATGAGAGGAGCTTCTTTTTTGGATTGCTTTTTCTGTTAATGAAGCCTGCCGCAATGAGTACACTGACTACACTGTCAGTAGGAAAAGCAGACATTAAGGGAGAGGACTTGTCACTGTCCTTGCATGCCAAGCTAACGCTTCATCCCTCTGGCTGCATTTCAGGGTTAGCTTAAAGCAATGCTCTTCTTATAGTGCATGTGTTAATAACTGAGGTTTATTTAAAAGTGTGTGATGATGATGATGTTTTGCAGTGCGGTGTGATCAGTCCACGTTACGATGTCAAGGTTAAAAACATTGAATCATGGACAACGTCTCTGCTGCCATCACGTCAGTTTGGGTGAGTAGAGTTGCAGAAAATTATCAGTATAATGTGTTGTAAATGCAGTGTTTAGTACAAGGTAGGGTTTGTTGTTGGGAAAAACAAATAACTTGTTTATTACATGCCTGACATTGCAACAGTAGTATGTGGTATGAACCTGGAGCTTTTGGGCATTTCAGCTGAGGCTCAGATGCAATGATAGCAATCCAACAACTGGACAACCTTTCCTTCTTGGTTTTATAAGAAGTTGTTAACTTCAGATGATTCATCTGTCAAGTGATGTGGTATATGTAAATGGCTTTGAGCTGGATATGATTTGAGAGTGAAAATTTGTCAACTTCCAAAAGGAACCTAGCAAATGCTTGCGATAAATAATTATTATTAAAGCCTTTTGTATATGCACATGGACTTGTATGGCATTTTCTTCTACAAACTACTGAAAGGAGCTATATAAACTAGTGAATCATGAATACCTCTCAGGTGCTTCTGATCTGCAAATAGAAAACTACAATTCAACAGAGCGATTTTTTAACGGTGATGGAAAAGAAGCAAAGAAATGTCAAAACGAGCTGTTAAGATTTGCTTGTGTTGCATGGGGCTTAATAAATATGGTATAATAATGGTGGCTGTTTGGCTGCAAAGTAGTTCTGTGACGTTGTTGTGCTTGGAACTATATGATCTTTGTGTTTTATGTTAAGATTTCTGGTGATGACCACATCTGGAGGAATTATGGATCACGAGGAAGCAAGAAGGAAGCATCTGGGAGGAAAGATCCTTGGCTTTTTCTTCTAAGACTGATAATACGAACTTGACCTGTCCATTCCTCTGAATTGTCTATACAGTCAAGATGATTGGATTTGTGTTTCAAAATTAAAACTATTAAACAGTTTTAGAAGCAATTTTGTTATCAGCTCAGTCCATTAAATTGGAGATACTGTGGTCTAGTGGTTTGAGTGCTGAATTGTTGACCGATTGATCGGGTTGAAATCCTCGCCAGAAATTTTTTCTCCTTGCCTTTTTGGAAAACTTGTGTTAAATAAGTACGTTACAAATTAAGGCAGAAGACAGGATACCACAAATGCATTCTGGCTGCATGGCTTTATAACGGCAGTAAATGACGCATGCAGAAGCGTAGCCAGGACATAATTTCAGGAGTTTCCATTGGACTTGGTAGTATTTTTCTATATTTTAGCAGCAGTAATGTACTTATCTGGATTTTTGAACCAGTAAAACGCCTAAATACACCCATGATTGATGTACGTGTTTATGGTAGGCTGCTAACTGGCATTAATATTGCACAGTTATGTTTATATCACTTAAAAACAAGATTTCCTGTATTTACGTAACCATAGATACAGGTATGTATGGTTACGTGGACCTTCGTGTTATGGCAGTGCACGAGAAAATTGATTGACCTGATTATGACTTGGTTTCGGGTGTGCCTTTGTTAAAAGAGTGTCCTGTGCATTGGACACTGGCGTGGTAAAAGTTACTACATTGTAATTACAATTTAATAACAAGTTTCGTACAAACAGTCATCCCAGTATTAAATAAGCATATACAATATCATTACATGTAGCTTAATGGTGACTATTCTGTCAAATACCGACTGTCAAATTATAGTAGGGGCTCGTCCGTAAAGGACGTCCACCAAAGATGAGCTATTTTGGACATCTCCCTTGTCCACATTTGACCTTTTGAGAACGTCTACACTCCAAAGCCATTGAGCAATGAAACCCCAGCATTGTAATAACGTCGTTAATAAGCTAGCATATAAGTATGGTATTTAAAAGTGCTAAGGACACGTGCATGGCGAGTATAGAACGTAGACTACGTGGCCCCACTCTGAAAATCAACGTAGTCTAGAGATATTTACAATTAGGCCTACAACGCCCTAAAACGTTAAGTCGTGGGAACAAGCTTATATTAACAGCCGCTCAGTCAAACTAAATTGAAGGTTCGGTCCAAGGTCAAGATCCAAGAGTCCGGCTGACAGCAGCTGCAGACGTCTACGGTAGCTGGTCTTTAGAATTGAAGCGGCGAGGGAGGTATCAGGAAGAGGATGGGCGAGAGATATGAGAGGGCGCTGTTATTGGTTTTGCGTAATCGTTATCTCGAAACAACTACAGCGCGCAAAAAAGCGAAAATCACGGGAACCAGCTTATTCACCAAATTCACAGGCGCTTAACCGAAGCAGAATCGATAGGCAGAGATACAGAGGTCAAAATCAAACGGGGCAGCCTGCCTGCCCCTTTTGATTTTGACCTCTGCCAGTGGTGCTTAGATTTGAAACGGGGAGGGAGGAGAGGGAAAGAGGAGGAAAAGGATTTGTGAAAAAGCCATGTTTTCAGTTTCAAGTGAAATATAGGCCTACCTTTGGAGAGAGCAAGAAGTGAAGTTTGCTGAGTTCGTAGAATGGATCAGATAGGCCTATTTGTCGTAAATCGTAATACTGGCTGGAGTTTGTTTAAGAAACACCACTATCTATGTACAATGTCATGTCCTACAATACCTACAATAATAATAATAATATTCTTTATTGAAACAATCCAGTTGACAAACGCAACCGGTTACAGTGTACAGTTATGCAATTGAAACAACTCACAAGAACACAAATGACAGAAGACGTAAATCTTAACTACTAACAGAACAGACAGCCTGCGGCGCTAATAGCAGCCTACAAAGCATGTCCGCCTACGGACTCGATCTCGGTACCTTTCGCTCTCTATGCCAGTGTGTTATCACAGTATAAGTATTATAATTACTTATAGGTAGGCCTACTGTGGTGTTATCCAATGCGCTATCGGGCCCTAACCTAAGTATTTAACTTAAGTGTTTAACCTAAGAAAGACAAAAGCTGGGTAATACGAAGGGTTTTTAATAAAAACGTCTGAATAAAACTGATTATATGGTAAACCATACCTAATATTTAGGGTAGTCCCTAAATCACGAATTCACGGAAATCACGGAAACCGTGAATTTCGTCGTTTGCCGTGAATTTTGCCGTTTGCCGTGAATTTTGCCTTTTCCCGTGATTTTCCGTGATTTTTCACATTTTCAGCACTTTTTTCTACAAAAACACGTCAAAAATGGCGCCGACGACCAAAACGGTGCCGTGAATTTTTTTGCATGGTGCCGTGAATTTTTGGATTTTTGCAAAAGTATGCCGTGATTTTTTCACTTTTTGACCGTGAATTAGGGACTACCCTACTAATATTATTTTAAAAAAAAGTTTGTCGTGAATTTAACTAGTCTCAAAGAGCCATCATTGTTGGCGTAGTTAATCGTGGGATCATCGCCATAATATTTACTCAGTGTTACTGTTGTCGATAACTAAATGTTGGTGCGTTTACAACTAAAAACTTCTCTTTAAAGCCGTTAAATCCAAATCTTTCATTTGAAAAAGTTGAACGTCTATATTTTAGACTTGTTTTTATAAATGTTGGGCGCTGTTGGTGGATATTGGTCATCTGAATGTTGATTAAAATTGCGAAATAATCCGGAAGTCACTTTAAACCAGGTGTTCAAAGCGAGACCGGCATTTTCGTGGGCGCACCTGCGCAACACGATTTTTATCGCATTTCTTACGGTTTACCGAGCGTGGTCGTTAATTTATTGATTGTTTTAGGTTAGGTTGGCTTTTCTGTGACGGTTAGTACTCGATTAGAACCTAGGTAATTTGTCCCAATATGAGGCCCGCCCCAGTTGAACCTGCCGAAGATCTGTTGTCTTTTTTCAAGTGGAGGGTGGGGTTCGGAAGGGTAGCATCTTGGGCTAAATCCCGATCTATTGAAACCTGCTAGACACTACTTTCTGTTTGTTTATGGGCGTCTGGATGAGTTTATAGTGATTAGGACTCCTTAAATATATTATTTGATAAGTTACCAGCACCTTAGCAATATTCCAAAAGGAAGCTATATAAATCACCACATATATGATACATACAAACAACATACCAGGCTTTGGTTGATAATAATCTGAGATTTTCTATTGTGCCATGATATTTATGCTCAAGGTATTAGTCATACACGATATCTGTAGAATAAGACAATGTTGCATAATCTAGCGTGTTTTGGATTCACTAACCAGCACTGTAGGTGCTCGTTGTTTTCATCACCATCACTTACTTTTGAAATGAATGAGAACTTGCAGGCTATGGCAATAATGAAAATACTCAAATTCAAAATACTGCTCTGCTTATTCCAGTGACTAACGAGGAATGGATTCAGTTTTGAGGCGTTTTGGTCTGAAGAAAAGCGACCAGCGAGATGGCCGTCAAGGGGCGCCAAAAGATGTTTTTGGATTCAGTCAGGTGTGTTCTACATAAAAATACCCTAACTTAGCTTATACAGATAAAAGATACAAGTATATTCTCCAGGTCGATGTCACCAGACTATCTGTCTAACTCTAACCATATTATTGTTGTTCAAGCTACATCAACGCCAGTCTGTGCTGAACTGTGCCACTGTGCTAGTGGCCAGTCTACCAAAATTCTCTCATATCTCAGCATATATGAAAGATACACTCCAGTGTCTCCCTATAGAGTACAGAATCAAATTCAAGATCGTCCTTTGTGTCTGGGCTTTGTTGTTTGGCTCTGCTCAATCCTACATATGATAGCTGTGTGTGCTGGTTGCAGCTCAGTTAGGTCACAGGTTGCTTCGTTCATCCGCCCATGGAGATCTTGTCTCTCAGTGCCTTGCATCAACATGAGTCAACCTTGCACTCTTGTGCATTGCTCCATCCCTTAGAAATAATTTTCCCATTGACATTCAGGCTGTCCCTTTAAACTCTGCTCAAGTTGCTGGCATGATATTTTAACATATCAGCATGTACTTTTTCTAGCTATGTTGAGAGGCGCCTGTTCAGATCCCTTAGACAGCTCTCTTCATAATGCTTTTGAGGGGTTCCTAAAATGTGCTATGTAAAATTCCAGATCTATACATATTTGCATTCATTTTTATAATTAGTGTTATTATTTTACTGCCCTGAGGTATATGTGATCCCTTGGGAATTAAAAAATTATCTGGAGTATACAAAAAATTCGGGGGTTGGCTAGAACAGATTATTATTGTTGTTATTATTATCATCATCATAGGCATCATCATCATCATCATCACTGTTGCAATATCATTATTAGTATGTAGATATTTTAAGAGTTGAGCCGTGATGTGCATAGACTCAAACAGTTTCAAACTCTTTAAGTATGACAATTATATTTACATATATATGTTTATTTGCGTTATGCTATATCTGTTTATTTATTGCAGTGTGTTGAGTATGGATTTCCACACAAAGCGAGTGCAATTGCCTTCCATCCGCAGCTCAGTCTGCTTGCACTTGGAACAGAGACTGGTTCTCTAAGGATGTATCTTTTCTCTAAGGAATTGTTGCCACTTTCTCTAATCAAATGTTATCTGACCACTTGTCAGTCAGTCTTCAGACAGTCATTCGTCAGTCAGTTGGCCAATCAGTTTGTTAGTTATTTGGTGAGATTGTTGATCAATCAATCAGTCCTCAGTTAGCCAGCCAGATAGGGGACCAGCCGTATGTGTATGTATATTTGCAATGTATGCATCACGACTTCTAGAGCGCATTTTAAGTACCTCACAAAAGTGATGAATATCTCACAAAACAATGGTGAGAGGATTGTATTCTGTCTTTGAAATCATGAGCATAGGTGTTGTTGCCAAAAGTTCTAAGTTTCTAATTGGCCTATTCCTACCATGAAACGACAAAGTGCATGTTCCAGAATGAGGTAACAGGTTGTATGCCCCATTTCCTTGACTGCAGACTAGCTATGGAGCTCCAGGCGTTCAAATCTCCTCCACCCACAAAGATGAAGTTGCAGTGGTCAAGATCTTCTTCTTTGGTCAGGTGGGCAGAAACGATTATGACATGTCTAGTAATGATAGTTGAATTATACTGGAACCTTTTATGGCACTGTGTTTGGAATCAATATCAAATAATATGCTATAACAAAGTTACATGACAAGTATTATGTTGTAGGAAGGTTGCTTTTTGATGTGGTTTAATGGACTGTTTTACAACTAATTTGCATGAATTCAGGGCCATATCAAGTATTGTACTGTGCGTATTGTACTTGTAATTTTATATAAATTTAAGTGTCTTTTGCAGAACAAACTGTAAGCTTAGGAGCATGAGAATAAATTGCCCAGAGGTACTCTCAAATAATGAGGTCACATAGTACATGTAGCTCCTTTTTTGAACCTTGCAAAAACACTGGCTGTGTACATAGACATCAAAGTTATCTAAATATGTGTAACTTAGAGTAAACAGAGAATGTTGATGAATGGAATGATGTGAAATTTATATTTAACATGCTGATTATGGTTTTTGTGTCAGATGAACATTGTGACGTTATGTGTGGACAACAGCGTTCATCTGTGGGAGATCGGAACGCGTGAAAGGCGTTCGTATCTTCATGAGATTCGGAGTCTTTCTCTTGAACATGTGTAAGTTTTTTATGTAATTAAAAAATTGATTGAATGGTTGAGTTGTTTGGTTTGATGGTTGTTTGATTGATTGAGATGATCAATTGATTTATGATTAACTGTTGGTTTGTTGAGTGGTTGATTGGTTTGAACTAGTTGATTGAAGATTGAGTTGTTGTTGATTGGTTAATGATTAAGTTGATTGAATTATTACATGGTTGATTGACAGGTTTAATGCCGTGTCCTCTACCTGTCTGCTGTTGTCTCGTTGTCATCTGTTGTTGGGGACAGACAACGGTCATATTTACACGCTGGACTTACGAAGCTTCAAACTCCTTGATCAGGTCATCTTTCAGGAAAACATCATGCAGAAGTAAGAGCAGCAAAGCATCAGTTTCTATTTGCTTTTCCATTCGTTTCAGTTTTGCATGATATTAATAAAACTTAATGGTAATAATTTATTATAATACTTAGATCAGTTTTGTAAAAATAAATAGACTATTGCACAGTGCAACCTATTACAAAATATTGTGACAATGTAATGTAATTAACACATTGTCATGCTATTACATAATGTCAGTATGTAGAACAGCATAACAGTGCAGTAGAATGCAATGCTTTTGAACTGATAAATTCAAATGGTTGGTTTGATAGCAAATGCTATGTTGTATTATGTAGTGTGATATAATGTAATGTGATGTAGTGGAGAGCATAATGTAGTGTGCTTTCAGACTGCTGTGTTGTGTAGTTGTGGTTTGAGTTGAGTTTTTCGTTTTAATTACAGTGCTCCGGAGGAATTTCGTAGGAATCCTGGAGCAGTCGAATCTATATCCGTTCATCCGCGTAAGCCAGAAAAGGTTTGTAGAAGCTGGAGGAATGTAGAAAGGGAAGGGAAGGGCAGGGGAACAGGAAAGGGAGAGGACAAACAGAAAGTAATGGGGTTTTACTTCAGAATGGACATTTCGCTGAACTAGAGTGCAACTATTCTGCCGAGGATAGGCTAGTTGAAGCATAAATGTATTGGAATATCGAGGTGGTTATAGTGCTTTCTTTGGTAGCCGGATCAAGAAACTGCCATATAACATGAGGCTGTATTATAGAAAAGTCATTTTCTAAATCTGAACAGAATTTGAAATTTAATTGCTTAAGCATAAATATATTAAATATTATTGTGTATGTGTATATGTAAATAATTAATATTAACACAGGTTAATATTTTGATAAATATTGAGATATTTAATTTAAGCAAATGTCATAACAAATGAAGTTCGAAGTTTGTAAATTCTTGATAGTGGTGCTATGTAAACATGTAAACTGTATAGCATTGCTCTATGAATGTTGGAAAATGAATTGTTACTGTTTTAGTTGTTGATTGGGTACAACCGTGGTCTGATCGTTTTGTGGGACACGAAACAGAAAAAGACAGAGCACATGTACAATTCAGGACAGGCAAGTATTTATTTATATACCTATTTATTTATTTATTATATAATTATTCATTGCACTTGTTTTGTATGCAAAGCCAGTAACTCCAAATCATCTGAGATGCAAGATAAGCATGCATGAAGAGACAGCCTAATTACACAGAGTCCACTCAGCAGACTCGAACCCACAATCGTTGGATTACAGAGCCAGCATTCTTCTTATAAACCACCGTGCGACACAATAGACTATGTCATTATAGCATCCTTCATTATAACTTGAATTCTAATCGAATGCGTTGGTTTATGTTGTCACAGGAGCTCGAATGCATTGCTTTCCACCGGAATGGAAAGGAGTTTATGAGCACTCACGTCAACGGTTCGTACATCGTGTGGAACGTCTCTGAAACAAATCGTCCGAAGGAGCAGACAACGACACCCTATGGTCAGCACAACTGTAACCTAACATTTATTTAATTATCTTTTCATTTCGTTTCATTATAATTTTATTTTATTTATTTTATTATCTATCTATTTGTTTTATTTATTTAATTATCTTTTCTTCATATATTCTGCACTATTTATTTATCTTCTTACTTGTCTATGTATTTAATTATTTATCTACATATTTATTTACCAATCCTACTTATTTATATGTTTATTTTCTATAAATACACATGAGTATACAAATATAACTGCTTTTACTTGTGTTTATGTGAAGTTTGTAATTTTAATTTAATTGAGTTGACTAGGCCAGGGAAAAGTTGGTTGTCGGTCAGATCTGTCTTTGTGGTTGATTTTTTAGGTCCTTTTCCCTGTAAGACGATTAACAAGATGGAATGGAAGATGGCGGAATCGTAAGTGGAAGATATTCAGTCATTCGATATGTTGTTCAATCATAATTTCCTTGCTTTATTACTGGCTTCCATCTAATCTTCCCACAGTCATTCTTTCTATGCTTAACGGTTGTTTCTCTTTTCCTTCTTCCCATAGTCTTCCTTTCCTCAGTCTCTCTCTCCTTCCATCTCATTTTCTCTTCATCTGTACCTCCATGCTCATCTACCTACTGACGTCCTTTGCTCCTGCCTTCCCTCATTCCCTCCCTCATTCTTTCCTATGTCCTTCATTCCTTCCACCTGTCACTTATTCTTTCCTGTCTGCTCTAATTCCTGTGTTGCTGATTGTCTTGAAGAGGGAGGCCATGATGATTTAGTTGGTGGATTGTCCACTCTCAGCCTCCCCTCATTCGTTTTCTGTGTTGTTTCTATGTCATTCCTGTGTTGCTTTTTGTCTTGTAGAGCGGAGGCCATGATGATCTTTTCGGGTGGAATGCCCCGTGCGAGCTATGGTGACCACCACACTGTTACTGTCATGCAGGGTGACCAGCACGTTGTCTTCGATTTCACGTCCAAAGTTATTGACTTCTTCGTTGTCTGTGCCAGTGACGAAGTCCAACATTCTAGTGGAAATGGTTTGTCAGATTGATTTGTTTATGGTTTAATATTTCAGTGTTTGTGTATCACTGTTGTAGAAAGATTCATTAAGAAACTGTTCGTTAAGGACCTTCTGGGGGTGCTGCATAGTTACTAATCTGATCTAATCTAATCTTGTTTAATTGTAGGTACTGCTTATGTTTATTAACACTATTTATGTGTATTGGTACTGCTAATATTTATTATTATTATTATTTTGGTTGTTGTTCTTTGCAAAAGTTTTAAAAGTTTTCGGCAATCGCATAAGCAAATTTGAGTCATGGGTATTAGTATGTCTGCTGGTGCTACTTGTGCTTATTAACTATTTATTGCTACTACTTAAGTATACTGGTACTGCTTACATGTATGTGTATTGGTACTAATTGCGTTTTGGTACTGTTTACTTGTCTTTATATTGTTTACCGTATGTTATCATTGCTATTATGTTTAGAACTGCCTATGTTGTTTTGTACTGTTTACATCTGTTGATATTACATACGTTTATCAGAAATGTTTATGCTTTTATTGCAGTTGTGGCAGAACATGACGACCCAAGCTGTCTCTTTGTGTTGCTCGAGGAGGAGCTGGTCGTAATCGACCTAGAAACGGAAGGATGGCCGATGTTTCATCCTCCGTACCTGGCCACCGTCCATTCCACAGCTATAACGTGCACGGCACACGTGGCTGATGCCACCGGAAACTTCTTCCGAAAAGTGCAGGAGGCAGGACGGAAGCTTTTCCGTGGATTCTCAAGCCGGGTAGAAAGAGCTTTCATGCCATTGAGTTATAAGTACAGTGTAGACCTGTTAAGACAAAGTTGTTGTTGGGGAGACAAGATATCTGATACAGTGCTTAACCATGCTGCATGTATAATGGACTATTGCTGAATTAACCTAAAATAATCTCTTAGCTGAATCTGTAGACGGTACAGTGCACCTATCTGCTATCACTTCACTTTATTTAGCTTAAGTAAAAATATTTACATATAGTTAATAATCTTATTTTTAAAACCCAAATACAAAAACTAAATCTTGATAGCAGTCAGTAAAATTTAAAAGTAAATTTAAATGTAACCACAAATATAGAAAGCAGACAGTTGAGGTCACAGTTCAAGATATTCTCATTACAGGGTAACTCCTGCTGTCGTTAGATAGTGGCACTTGATGAATGCATAATAATATTTTAAAGTCATGTTCACAATTACATTGTATATTGAAACCAGAGGGATGCTGTCTGTGCCTGGTTGTGATTCGTTTTGTCTATGTCTGCTTCTAGGATTGGCCGGTTCATGGCGGCCTCAACATGCAGCGTGAGATCACCGTTCGAGATATTCTCGTTACAGGGTAACTCCTGCTGTCTTTCATTTTGTAAATTTATGAAGCACCTATACAAGATATCCTTGAAAGAACTGAATAAGATTATATGCTTCTTGACTGGTTTTGTGTCAAGGATTGTGATTTGGAAGGTATGTACCTATCTGTGGTGTGTGTATGTATGTAGACACTTAATATAAGTGCCTTTTAATCCTTTAACGACGAGCGTGTACTAAAATGTATGGGAAACCATAGGCAGCTCGTCGTTAAAGGGTTAAGTACCTCTCATAGCTTTCTGTTTTGTGTGTGCGTATTTTTTTATATCTACAACATAATCTCGATGTGAATCTGACCTACGCATGGAGAGTTTGAGTCCCCACAGAGGTTAAAGGCATTGCAGTTTTTGCCTAAATGACCAGTTTTGTTGTAGGCACGAAGATGGGTCGGTGCGTTTTTGGGACGTTTCATCTGTGGACATCGTTCTGTTATATAAGCTGAACACATCAGGTCTCTTTTCCATTCCGTCATCAATGGAGGAAGAGGAGGACGTGGATATGGATGAGGAGTGGCCACCTTTCCGGAAGGTACGTTAAGAAACATGTTTCAGTCATTTAATCAATCAATGACTCAGTAGATCTCTGAATCCATTGATCAGTCAGTGAATCAATAGTTTTATAAATGAATTGGCAATCAATCAGTCAATCAAACACTCAATCATTGAATACATCAGTGAATCTGTCAATCAATGAGTCAACAAATCAATAGATCAATCAATGAATCAGTTGATCAATTGAATCTGCTGATTGATTGAATCTGCTTCTGATTGCTATTCTTTTGCCGTAGGTTGGCACGTACGACCCCTTCAGTGACGATCCACGACTCGGAATCCAGAAGATAGCAGTCGGCATCCACAGCGAGACCCTGATCCTCGGAGGAACAGCTGGACAGGTGGTTGTCTTC
Organism: Aporrectodea caliginosa; assembly: GCA_020284085.1. Taxonomy (NCBI): domain Eukaryota; kingdom Metazoa; phylum Annelida; class Clitellata; order Crassiclitellata; family Lumbricidae; genus Aporrectodea; species Aporrectodea caliginosa. The sequence continues at coordinate 169,953 of JACEVL010000084.1, forward strand.
CGGCTGGACCTAGAAGACAGGCAGGTTGATGCGAGGCGTGTCGATGTCAATATCGTTGGAGAGAGGGACAACTTCATCTGGAAGGGACATGAGGCGTTGCCGATGAGGAAGGACTGGAAGTTTCCATCTGGATTCCAACCCCTGGGACTGGTCCAGATCCATCCACCGGCCGCTTGCACAGCCTTGGCATTCAATCCAGAGTGGCAGATGTAGGTGGATACAGTTGCCATTGTTTTTCAATGTTTATTATATTGCTTTTAGGTACACTGTAACTAGTTAATTAGTGCATTAGTCCGTGTTTTGTTCGTTTGTTAATTACTGGAATATATATGGCCGGCTGAGTTAACGTTGGCCACTGGTACATCACATGGATGTGGAATCAACTTTTGATCATTTTATTGATGATTGATTAAGTGATTAATTGAATGATTGACTTATTGTATTGTATTATATTGGTCAATTTTTATATCACCTCTTATAGAAGAAACTATTCAGGGCATGATTGATTGATTCGTTTGATTTGATTACTTGATTGATGGTTTGATTGATTGATTGATTGTAGACTGGCAGTTGGTACATCCCATGGCTTTGGAGTCATCGACTACAATCAAATGGCTGCCATCACTTTTAAGTGCACCCTGAGTCTGTCGGGTATGATCAGTAGTTAAATAAAATAATTAGACAAAAGTCAGAAAAGTAAGTAATGGAACAGGATATATGTGACCTCGGTCGAGAGAAGGGACCACTTGTCAGAAATGGACTTATTAACAGTTTTCATAAGCGTATACCTTAAGGAAATCAGGCTAAAAATTTCAGAATGCTAGGTCCAAAATGTTTGCACTTTTAAAGAAAAAATAAAATATCATTTGGTGGAAAATCGCCTATTAAAATTTTACCTGTCTCTGCTCGATGTGTTAATACCTGATTTTCGGCTTTAACGCATCATGCGGTGTAATATTGTTTGTTGTACAGCGAGTTTTATCTGCAGATGCATCAGTTAGATGCAAAAATCAATAATCGCGGTATCGCTAAAAAGACCATATTTCCCGGGTGATCTAGGAAACCATCTAGGAAGCGACAAGTGGTCCCTTCTCTCGGTCGAGGTCACATATAAAGATTGATAAATGAGTAATTAAGTAGATAAATTATCAATTAACACTTAACAGAGGGAAAAGTAAAATTGTAGGAATAAATAGAGGATCTGAATATTTATGTAATAATTAAATAACTGACAATAAATGGATAAATTAGCAGAACTACTATACATATAGATGGTTTCATAAATAATAAATGAATAAAAAAATGGTTTAATGGATATAGAAAAATATATTAATGAATATAGAAAAGCAATATATATATAATGGAGCCGAATAAGTGAATGATTATATTATGGTATAATTGTGACTTTGACAGATACGTCTGGAGTTGGGGAGAGCACAATGTCGCGGAGGAAGTCATTCAAGAAGTCGCTGCGTGAGTCATTCCGGCGACTTCGCAGTCGGCGATCGGAACGTCGACGAAAAACAGAGATAAAGGAAGATGACACTAAAATGCGCCCAATGTAAGAAACGATGTGCATTCAAGTGTCATTATTATTCTTTAATATTGAATAACTGATCTAATTATTATTCTTTAATATTGAATAACTAATCTAATTATTATTCTTTAAATAATAATATTGAATAACTGATCTAATGATTATTCTTTGATATTGAATAACTGATCTAATTATTATTCTTTAATATGTGTTTACTTTCAGCACGTCACCAGGGGGCCGCAATCTGAACGGTGCATCTGGTTCCACGTCCCGACAACGCCAGACACATGTTGGTGCCATTGACGTTGACCTGGCAAAACCAGTTGAACGCCAGGTGGAAGCGAGGTCAAAGGAAGACGTTTCCGGTTCTATTGTTCGGACACTGTACTTCGTAGAAACCTATCTGACCAGCGGTAACATTATCCTTCATACTTTGCTAACTGTAAATAATGATTATTACAGATGACAGTACACCATTGACAATTAAGACACCCACATGATTAACATCAGCGAGTGTACACCTAGGGCAAAAAAGCATACACACCGTTACACTGAAAGTTCACTTTGGAAAATTAAGGCAACCAATCAATCAATCAATCAATTTCGTTTATTCACAACACCAAGCTGACAAAGTTTACTTTGGTGAATGTAGACCATGTGCAAATAAAAGCATGCATCTGATTGTCATAGATGAATGGCCTCGTGGTCAATGTATCTCAGCATGTACATATGCACAGTTACTAAAAAAGACCTTATTTTTTGTTGGTAAATCAGACCATTATGACTATTAAGTAGTTTTATTTATGGTTTCATCTTTTGTTGCTTCAGGTCAGTCACACACGCCAACATTTTGGGCTGGAACGAATGCTGGCTACGTCTACATGTACCAACTGACCGTGCCACCTAGGGATCACCGATCGAACCAAGTCGTTCAGTCGCTCTTGGGCAAGTCACTAGGAGCATCTTCCTTATTTCCTGTTTTTTTTATGTTTTGTTGATAATTGTAATCTCATTGATGATGATTTTTGTTCTTGGGTCAATTATATCAGTGTTGTAGAATTTCGATTAGATTGCTTTAGGTTAACTCTGGTTTCTTGATAATTAAGGAGATCAGTGTAAAAATAAAATTTGTTGGTTTAGATTTGGTTAGTTTATATCAAGTTTGTTGATAGCATAGGAGATCCACTGATAGTTTCAGATCCATTTATAGTAATTAGAACAGAGAAGACTATTGTCATGTCATTAGAATATATTTGCTTTGTGTTGATAGTTAAAGAGATCCATTTAAAGCACCGTGCTCCCGTAATCAGCATCTGTGTTGTTGATCATGGTGCCATTCCGTTTCTGGTGCCATCTGAGGCACAGCCAAAGACCCAGCCGACACCAGAGCCTGACCTCTCCTCGGGCGCTCACAGTGTCATCATCTGCTCTGAGGAACAACTCAAGGTTAATTATGACAATGACTACAGTGATGATGAGGGTGATGGTGAGGTTGGAGATAATGATGGCTGATTAAAGGTCTATGTTTTTTGATTGAAATGAATGGTTTTGTGATGATGGTGATGGTAATATGTTTTCTCTTCAAATTTGGTTTAAGGTTTTTTGTGCATGGTTTGGTGAAGACTTGATAAGGCTTATATATCTATAGTCTCATTGGTGGTTGTGATGATAGTATAGTGATGATGAATTTTTCTTCTTCTTTCTAGATATTTTCTCTTCCAAGTCTCAGTGCCAGAGATAAGTACAAACTAACGGCAAGCGAAGGTTCAAAAGTACGCAGAGTGAACTATGTCAACTTCAGAAGTCCCTCAGGTAATCTATGCCAGTTCAATTGAAATCAGTTCATAAGCTTATTGATCACCAAAATACAAGTTCATTGCACATAAATATACAATACCCTCCTTTATTGACTTGTCTCAGATTAAAATAATTTTATCAGATTAGATTATACTAGTTAACATTAGACTTTGCTGGATTAGATTATGTCAGATTAGGTTAGAGTATAATTATGCTAGATTTGACTATAGTAGATTTGATTTTGAATTTTGCTAGAATGGAAATACTACTATTAATTCAGCCAGATGACACGTGGATTACACTAGCTTAGGTCATGTTCCGTTAGATCTGATATTACATTATAGATTATGTTAAACTGTTTTCAATTAGATTCAGTTATGTTTATATTAGGTTATGTAAGATGATATTGTGCTAGGAAAACTTTGATGTTGACCCTTGTAGTGTCAAACTATGTGGAGAGTGACCTCGTTTGCCTGACGAATCTAGGTGAGACGCAGGTATTCTCACTTCCTCACCTGCGACGTATCTTCACATCCGACTGCATCCGGCGGGAAAACATCATGTTAGTCATAGACGATACTTTAAATTATAATTTGTACCGAGAATTGTTATTTCAGAATTAATGTTACTTCATATTAGGTATTTCTGTTTAACGACACTGTGTAGTAACATAGACCTTAGTGTCGCCCTCCTTCATGCAGGCTTGGGACTGGCACCGGCTGGCACTAAGCACGGTTGTGCAATGCACGGACGTCCGGTGGCGGAGTTCTATTCATAATGCTCTGCACCACTTTATTTCGGTATTACCTAAGTTTTCTTCTCATTCTTTTCAATTTTATTCTTATTCTTCTTATTATTTTTACCCAAGGTGGGTATGATCCATCAGGAATGAAAGATTTGGAAGGCACATCTCTGAAAATCTGACATGTTTATTATTATTGTTCTTATTACTGTTATTATTATAATTATTTATCTGATGTTGAATTTGTGACTCAGAGGGATCGTGTCCTGTATCTTCACACGTAACGGTGACGCCTTCTACCTGTCGTCACCGTCTGAATTCATGCGCTTCTCTATCTCTGGTCATCAGTCGATGCTTCATCCCGTCTGCACCATCACTGCTGCCACCCCAACGACAACCCCAGGGGGCGCTGGAGACGCCTCAGATGCGGCGGCACACGAACGCAGTCCCAGGAACAAGAGCCACCTGGAAAGTGCCACACGGAGCAGGGTACCAGCGCCACAGTAAGTGCAGATATAAAGGGCTCCAGTATCTAAACGTGCTGTATAAATAGCATCTATTAATGCAATTTGTTTTGCACCATCAATTGATGCCTTCTACTTTAATGTAAATAAATAGTAAGAAAATAATGTGAATAAGGTTTAGAAACTTAGAAAATAGTCAGATTATGATAAATAAGTAAGGTAAATAAATGAGATCAAAATGGTTTGATTAGAATAAAGAAATAGTATGAAGATAGTCTGAACAAGATGAAAAACAAGAAAATAGTCTGATTATGGTAAATCAATTATAATAAATGAGTCTACCAGTAATTAAAATAGAGTGTTGTCTGGTTTAAAGCATCGTTGGTGATCACCATGACGATGACGTTGGATACCATGTACCTTCCCCGAATGACGACTCTGTGACATCTGGCGACACGACGGAGGACAGTGTCAGGGTGCACGTGAGGTGACGCATGTCACTAATCTGATACAGTCCAATCACATAATCGTACATTACTATGCGTTAAATTATCTAACTTTAATATTTATCTCATTTTGCCATAGCTTAGTTTCCCTTACTTACCGTGCATTACTTTACCTTATGTCATACCTTACCATACCTTAATATTAGCTTACTTTGCCATAACATAGATTCAATTAACAGGCATCTTTAAATAAACAAGTTCCAGTCATCCAAGCATGCTAAGATGACCTACTTTGGCAACTGCTTCCAACATCTGGCACTACAGTGATTAGGTTATCTAAAACAAGGATTCTGATTAGTGTAATTTTTTTGTCATTTATGAAAGTATTCCTTTGTTGTTTCTTCTGGTTCCTTAGTGAAGATCCTGCTTCCCCATTGTCGTCTGATCTGGCGAACAACGTCGTGATCACGCGGCATGTCGTCACGACGACCGCAACTGTTGTGGCGACATCGGCTAACAGCGAGACAGTGGTGACACATTCTACAAGCGCTAGCCGTGGTGACAGCGCATAGGCAATGACAGGTATTAGCAGTAGTAAGCTGAAAATCTGGTTTTGCCTTTCGTCTCTGTAATAAATGTGACATGATGGTCTTTTCGATAGTGTTCTGGGTCTGTAATCGAATGATTGCAGGTTTAAGGTGTAACATGCTCCTTGTAATGAACGTGGCTAAGCTGTTATGCAGAACTTGTCGTGGACTTTAGTTTCATATTTACTAACCATGCAAGTGTGAAAAGTACAATAATTAGATAAAATAAATTGCCTTAATTTAACATACCACAAATTATCTTAACACGTGAGAATAGATTTTTTAATAGTTATTGAGAATGTTCTTGTAAAATGTGAAGAAATTTAAGCCTTGCCCTTCTCTTCAGCCCGCTTCTAACTGCCTAATTTATCATAATTGGCCATACCTGACCGTATTTTTTTTACCATACAATACATAACTTACCATGCACTAATTTACAATATGATCACTTCTTCAGCCTATACTATATCTTGCCATAAATTCACCTCTGGTATATTTAACTTGCAATTGTTTATCATACCTAATGGATCTACAACATCTACTGACTTACAATGGTTTATTATAATACCTTATCATGTCTATCATGTTTGCTTTCTTTTTCAGGAGCGACCTTTCTATCTCATACCCACCATGTAGAATAACGTTCCCTACAGCTGTACAGAATTGTGTTGGACTGCAGATGCTGTTTTGCGGGTTGCCAATGGCAACGGTGCCAGGAAACCAGAGCGACTTCTGTTTGATAGGCGCATGATGCGTCCTGCTTCAAGTACAATGACTGATGACCGAGTTCGTTTGTGAAATGTATCGCTCTGCATCGTTGTCTAGATGGACAGGCTTAGAGATTGTTTTCAGAATCTATTATATTTACCGTAACTTCCACGTTTTCCATATTTATATTATATATTTTTTGGGGACGGATTCAGGTGCTGAAGTCTGTGGGAAGTAATGGTGGGGTCTGCTGTGTAATGCGAGAAACTATAAAAACATCAGATGAACGTCCATGAATCTGCCTCTGAATTTAATGCTTTAAGATATAAGTGTATATGTGCATATATATGTTTGTGTGTATATATATATAATATATGATGTATAACTATACACATATACTATTTTTTCACAGCAATCATCTGTGAAATAGTATACATTATACTATATTATGAATATATACTACTTAGCAGCTTAGAATTGTATGAAAGATTATGTATAATAATATTATATATTATGAAAGTGATATATAATATTAAGTATTTTGCGCAGTTAAAATGTAATATAAGTATTTTGATAATTTTATTTTGCATTTTTGACGCTGGTCGATGAATTAGATACAGAAATTGTTTTGAACTGCAACATTCAGGTGTTTAGTATGCAAAATGTAGTTGACTATGCAAATTTATGCTAAGTAGGCGGTTTTGTACAATGCATTTCTGCTTTTGCTTGCACCAAAGACGTATATGAGCTTTGTTTACAAATTGGTTAATTCTTTGATGAGCTTATTGCTTGATAAATTGATCTAAGGAAAACTTATCGTCCAATTGATGTACAATTGTAGATTGATCAGTTCTTAAATTGATCAAAACGAAATAGTTTAATTGATCGATCTGTTGTCTCAGAGTATTGCAAGGAGGCACAAGTTGGAGAGAGAACTTTGAAATGAATGTAGTCAGTGATTTTCAGCCATTGGAGTGATTTAAGGATATGAGTGATACAGTGATGATTGGTTGTCCTGGTGACAGCTTGGGCAAATGAATTTTTGATAAGTTGAAGATTCTTATTTTAAGTTCAGGGGAAAGGAATTACAGTAGTCAAACTGAAACTGGCCAATGGAGGTAGCAATGTTAGAGGCAGTTAAAGCATAGATTGAATACAGCAAAGATCACAAATATGCTTGAAGTAACAGCGCAAGAGGTGGAGATGCGAGTTGAAAATGAGAGATGTGGTCAGAGGTGATTTCAAAATTACTTACAGGTGAATCAAGAGTTAAAAGGGAAGGAATTAGTTGAGAGATGGATCGAAGAGTAAGGGATTTCCGTAATCTGATCTGGTTGACCTAGAATAAGGAATTCAGTTTTGGAACAGTTCGTAATAAAATACTAATATTCCTAGATTCATAAAGTTTTGTTATGATAATATTACTGTCGAGAGAAATGTTATTTTTGGTAAGTGCAAGTTTTATCATGAAAAAACTTAAAACCTATGGTGACTTTGATGAAGGCGATTTTTGGACTTTGAGAAATGCAGCAAAGCTGTTGTCGACAAACTGTATGAACGAGCGCTTAGAGCATTGCATCTAATGCACCTGTTGAACGTGTGTTTAGTTATGGCGGTTTAACGTTAAAACCACATCTATTTTGGATATGGGTGACAAGATGCTCACATTGCTAATATTTCTCGAGAGCAATTCTAAATGAATGCATGTGTCTTATAACATGATAAATGAAAATACATTGTTGATTGAGCCTTAATTGTTATACTTGTAATCCTGCTTGAGATCTAAGTACTTGTACTTGAGACCTAAAGTACTTGTAATCGTACTTGAAACCTAAGTACTTGAAACAGCTCTGACTCATTAGATGGTGGCGTTCAATAACTGCCTAATAATATCAGGTCTGTAGTGTCTGTATATCTTCTGGTGGGTTATTTTTAGCAGTTCCTTAAGCTAACCCCCAAGAAGCAGACAATGTATTAAGTGTTAGTGACTTCAATTTCTCAACCTCGGCGTTTAGAGTAGTAGGAAGCGGGATCGATTTCCGTTAAACTTCCCACTGACAGTGTATGGTCTGCAACCCCAGGGTGGCCTCATTTGATAGCAGAGTATGCGAGAGGTCAGTCATTAGGGAAGTCGACGAAGAAGTCCGGCAGCGGTCGCCCAAATGCGGACAAGGGGAGAAGTGGCTGTGTCTAATGGGGACGTCTGCATGTAAATTTCGTATATTTGTTTCAGTAGGCTACAGCCTTTGCCTTAAACACCAAGGCAGTCAGACAGCTGAGATTCCGTCTTGGTTGGCATCTAATTTTAGTCTTGCTGGATGCAGCAGTATCAAAGTCCCGTTGCCTTTTGGTTGTCCCGCGTATACCCTCTGCTACAACCCACGCCAGGCACTTTGCCTGTGTTGGCCCTCAGCTTGGAACTGTCTTCCCCAGTCCCTATCACCAGGAGTAGCCTAATCTAGGCCTTAGAAGTTAGAACTGCGTTAGAGTGCGGCCGTCCGCAAGAGAGAGCATAGGCCTATTAGTTCATTCATTTCAGGAATTTGATACAGCGCCCCTTCAAGAAACCTACTCGGAGTCAGAGGTCAAATACAACCGGGAAAGAGCCATCCAAAGTATGTATTTCATGGGGGAGGGGGTGCATAGAGTAATGGCAACATCACTGTCGTGAAGAGTAGTAGGAAGCTGGATCGATTCCTGCTACCCTCCCAAACGTTCCACTCAGCCTATGGATCGCTAGATGGCGTTGGTGAAATGAGTAGTAGGACGCGATGGGCGCCTTGCATGACTGTCGTAGGCCCTATACTCCCTATAGGCCTAAGTTAAATTCGACTCCTGTAAGAACTTGTGATTATTCGTGCATATTGAATTGTAATCAAGAACTACTGCTTTTGTCGGTTTTAAATAATAAGAATATCATTATTTTTATCAATTTTATGTATCTATTTATGATAATAATTATTATCAGTAAACCCAGAGCCTACTAGAAAATCTTTGGAAACCTCTGAGTGAACCGTAGGTCGAGCGCCTATAACTGGCTGGATTAGGGGCCGTCCATAAAGTACGTCACGCTCCAGAGGGGGAGGGGGTTTAAGAAAGTGTGACAGTTTGTGACAGGGGAGGGGGGTCAGGCCATGTGTGACGTCACACATTTATTTATTTTATATTTTATTTATAATTTATTTTTTATTTTTTAGTAGAATTTCATAGCTTTAAAATAATTTTCAAAAATTTTCTGAAAAATTTTAATTAGTTTTATGTCAAAATAGCATGAAATGCATATCTCCTGAATGTGTTTTTCATGATTCCTCTCGCTAGGAGCGCTAGTAATAATGCTGTGGCGAAGCCTTGTTTATGTATTAGCCTTGCTTTCTGAAGTATTATTATTTCTATGTTCGAAAGTGTGACGTACTTTAGGGGGGGTCCGAGTTTTGTGACAGTTTGTGACAGGGGAGGGGGGGTAAAATGGTCAAAAATAGCGTGACGTACTTTATGGACGGCCCCTTATATGTTAGGCAACATTTTAGTATCGCAGAAATTTGCATGTTGCTTTTAAAATATTATTCTCATTTGCGTATTTAGACTTAAATAATCTCATTTACCGTTTTATCCCAAGGAAAATGATCTAGGCTATCCAGACATGGAATTTTCTGGAATTAGTAACTATGTCTGACACGGCACCCTAGTTACAGAACTTCTGCAGACAGATGGTTCTGCGGAAAATACGAAGCTGTGAGCGTGTGTGACTTTCATTTTATTATTACTTAACAAGCAATAAGAAACTTTGATTCAACTTTGATTAACTATGGGGTATCTGATAAAAGTCAACAGTTTCTGCAGATGGCGGTAGACGATAAAAATCAATTTCGGTTGTGTGCATCTCTACATGTGATATATTGTTTTTGTGATTCCGTATTCAGAAGTAAAGTGAATGCATTAATTTGCTGCAAATGTTTTAGAAATATTTTAAAATAAAAATCCTATAGACAGCTAATTCCATTTGCCACGTTACAGATCGTTGCAGCTTTTAACTGTCCGTCTGAAATTGACGTCTCAAACTCTCTGGGATCGTCGTAAAGTAGAAATTTGTGGCTTATTCGGGAATCGATAATCGGCTTATTGCTTGTTACTTAGTTACAGCACTTGACAGTTTCGAGTACTGATATGTAAACAGTTATATTTCGGTTAAGCTCATAGTCTAGAAACAGAGGTGATAAATGATAGTAATAGTAGTAGTAATAATAATTAGATGCCCTTGCTTTCATCAGCTACATTGGCTGCGACCGTACCAATATAGGTCGATGGACCGTACACTAGTATTGGGCGATAATAAGGAGACTATTCCTCCATCAACGCACAGTGTCTGCCAATCTATGCAATCCAGCTAGACCTGGGAGTCGACCCCAATAAGTCGACCCCAGTCGACTTGGGCATCCCAAGTCGAGTCGAGTCGTTTCTGCTTAGCGCAACTGACCCCCAAGTCGAATTTGTACTGAAAAGTAACCTCAAGTTGTTTTCTACAGAAGTCGACTTAAACCGACTTGGGACACAAACAAATCTAAATTTATCTCGCCACACTAATGATCGTGAGGCCACGGCGGCGTTTAAGCAGTTGTATAGTGTTTTAGTGTGAACAAGCGTTTTTAAGACCTATATAGTGTGTTAGGGCTGTGTCATGATAATACACCTGTATATAATTATATATGTATAAACATGATATAGTTGAGCGGGCGGTCAACGCCGCTTGTCTTATGTATACATTGACTGAATACAGCTTTACTGAGCACGTGCTAATAGCGCGGGAAAGGTTAGAAATTGCTGATTACAGTCGATTTGAATAATGCAGTTGTCTTAATACAGTAGATAGAGCTGTATATTGAGAGTGAAGTGTTAAGAAATATAGTTGATTTATGTTGACGATATATATTGAATTGAAGTGTTGAAGATAAAAGTTGATTTTCATCTCATTTGAAAGAGTAAGAAACGCAGAACGGTACTGCGATATTATTTTGTATTATCGACGCCGGTTGCGTCGGTTGGGCTTAAGCAGTTACTTAGGCCTACTTATTTTTTTTATCGGTGTCGATTTATCTATATCATGATTTATTATATGTTAAAGCGTCACACGTACGTTTAATAAAACTGGTGAATCGAAATGTTAATATAAATGTTAGCACGTCTGCCTAATAAAGAGCTGAAGACGCGCAAATCAATTAACTTTTAGTCGTCAGTGAATTCGACCCAAAGAAATCTGGATCTCATACTAATCAATCTATCGTTTGGCGCTACTTTGGTGCACTGCATTAGTCGTTTGCAGACGGAAAACTGTTGTATTAGACAATGATCGACTATATTGTCGGTGAGTGGTAGTACTGTGAGATGATACGCATGCATTGCTATTTGAATGACGTTAGTGGCCAAATAATTATGACAACAGAATTAAACTGTGTCATTATAACACGCCATTCAGTGCAACCAGTCCGCGGTCCACTGCAGATTCTTCTGTTAACCCATTAGAGCATTACAAAACTGTTCAAGCACAAACACAAACAGCTTAAAATAGGCCTAATGAGCAATTTTATTCATCAGGTGTTGAGATCTCATTACTCATTAGTATAAGAAATTAATGCTTACCAGGCAAATTGGCATGACATTTTTGTATTATTAGCCGTACGTAATCGTAATTACTATGTCAGAAGTCGACTTTAAGTCGAAAGTTGGTTGTTTTTCTGCCAAGTCGGGTCAAGTCGTTTTGACTCCAAGTTGTCGACTTCAAGTCGACCTCAAGTCACTTTAGGGTCAAGTGGGGTCAGATTGGCTGACCAAAGTGACTCCCAGGTCTAAATCCAGCCTTTCAATGCTTACGCTTTCTGCCATACCATTTCCACCTAAAATCATCAGACAAGGTTAACCATTCCAAAACAATGTTCCCCAATTTTTGTAATCCTTAGACATTGTATATACCTTGGGTAAATAATAACATTTGATGATATAATTGCTTGCAACAGTTTACAGCTTGAAATGAGTTCCTGGAAGTACACACGTCTGGCATCTAGTGAACCGACATCGACCAAAATGCAATTTGAAGCACTAGACGGTCCAAGCTATTTCTCCTATGATGTTCCACGTGGAAAATACAAGTCTGCATTTACTTACTCGAACCAGGTTGCAAGCTACACAGCTCTCAAGAATGAAGAAGGTATGCACCTCTACCCTTCCACTTTCCCCTCTCCATCTCCCTCCCTCTCTGTCTCCCCTCCTCCTTTTACAATTGCAGTTACAATGACACTTGCAGTTTTCTGTACATTTGTTCTGGACTCTGACTTTTAATATTACTTTTAATATGGTACATAAAAATATCGTGCCTTGTCTTACATTACATTACCTTAAATTCAATGCCTTTCCTTATTATTATTATTACTAGATGTTTGCTCGTCCTAAGACGGTTAAAAATACCTTCATAATGTATATGTTAGGGGTGCCATCTACTGAAATGAAATGAGTGTAGTCCGGGAGATCGGGAGATGGGGAGGGAAGAGGGACTACTAGTCCCTCTTCCCTCCCCATCTCCTCCCTCTCTGCCTCCGTTGTCTTCTAATGCATGAAAACTTTGCTGTGACCGCGCCTCTGGTATGGGTTGATTCCAGGCACTTGCTCCTGCGATCGTGAACTACCTTACTATAATTTACCTTACTGTATCTTAACTTTTTTGTTTTGCCCTGACTTATCTTACACTACCTTATGTTATCTTATAGTTGCCATGGCAGATGAGTTGGAAGTTTGAACAAGCTAAGGAATTAGTTTTTGTCTTTTTTAGAAGAAGCAGCGTCTTCGCTGGCCTGTCGGATTTGCTCTACAGTGGCCACCATTCTCTGCTATCTCCTCTTCATTTTAACTCTTCCGATGTCGATTTACTTCACGCTCAAGGTAATCTAGAAGTGCGGAGCCATTCCTTATGCTCCTATGTGCACACCTGTGCATAGAGAGCGAGAGGTACAGAGTTCGAGACCCATAGGGCGGATATGCTTTGTAGGCTGCTATTAGCGCCGTGTATTGCCGGCTGTCTGTTCTGTTAGTACTTAGTTAAGATTGTTTCAATTGCATAACATGTAAATGTACAGCGCAGTGCGTTTGTCAGGCACTTAATTAAAGAAAAGATATTATATTATTATTATTATTACTTGCTGGACTTGTAACACAGAGTATGGGTTTGAGGCTGTTATTGTGTAGGATCATAGGCAAGTCCTTCATGCACAGCTGCCCATCAGCATTTTTTACGATTACATTTACAGTTTCGATTTACAATTATAATTTCCGATGATGCTGTGTCATATGGACATGTGCACACTTCTGAACTTTGGAAGAGGACACTATGAAATATACTTGTAATAATAAATGTAATACACCTCTTTTTTGTCATCATTTGCTTTTAAACTATGGGTACAGGAAGAGGCAGTCCCATGATCAATTCTGATCACTTATGAGAGGCAGTGGGGGTATGAAGTGTAAGCAACTTTGTTTTGTTACCTTACCATATGATGGCATGTGCCCGGTCCTTTCCCTTGCTGCCTGAGTTCACTAAGGCCATAGGTGGAGCAGAAATCTAGAAAAATTGTTTCCTCAAGTAGGGTTGGAATTCTGACACCTGGGTTAGTTACAGGATTTTCCAACATATGATAGCGGGCAACAAGGAAAATGATATAATTCCACAAAACGTGCTGCTAAGTTTGACTGCCTGCCCAGACAAGCTCAAACTGACAAAGTGAATTGCTTGAAACTTGTCAGCACAACAACAGATGTTTTCAAAGCTGCAAGCAGTGATTTATTGAGGAGAGTCCAATGCGCGACCAAGCATGATGTATGCAAGTTGCTGTGTAGTGTCTTTGTAGTGTCTGTGTAGTATACTCGGTGTACTATATTTTATAGTTCCTATTTTTGTTTTGTTCACAGAGAATAAAAGTCTATGAGCAGATTGTAATCTACCGCCTTGGTCGACTCAAGTTATCAACAGGGCCTGGTAAGGTGTCAGTTGCATCATGTGAAGAATTCTGTTTCTCGTGTGGGGGGGCACCATCAGCTGATGTCTAGATTAAACACCTGTTAGCTTTAAAGTGATTCTTGTTTCAATCTGATTCAATCTTGTGTTCTGTCATGTGTCAATCTCTGGTCATATTGTGATCTTTTTATATCTTATGTCTATGCTCTGATCTTGTGTTGATTATGAGTACCAGTAGATCTTGCCATTATGTGCTTCAATCTTGTGCTGATCTTTAGTCATTTTCTGATGTTCTTAATTGATTGATTTTGATTGGATCTAGGTTATGTGATTGTTCTGCCGTGCATCGATCGTTGGACAAGAGTTGATCTGCGCATGAAGGCTTTCAGTGTTCCACCACAGAAGGCAAGTCTTGCCTACACCCTTACTTACTCACCTGCCAATCATTAAATTCACTCAGTTTCGACACTCAGTTGCTGAGATACACAAAAACAGATACATACACAAATACATACATTCTTGTATGTATGTGCATACAGATGTATGTACATACACACATGTATGACTTTGCATGAGTACATAGATATATAAAAAAAATTTACATATATACACATGCTTACATGCACGCATACATAAATGTGTGCAAATGTGGCATGGTGTCATTTTAGCAGCACACTTGGTCTGTAATCCATTGATTGCAGGTTTCAGGTGTGTAAGTAGACTGAGCAATATCATTCGTACAAATGTGCCTTTGTCACGAAGCAGTTGAAATATGTTGCCATCGTGTTCTGGAAAGAAATAAGAAGTCCTAGAATGCACTGGCCCTGTGGCCCAGACCTTAAGATTAGGCCACTGTTGGCTTTATAGCTCATGAATAGGAAATGAGCGCATTGCCTACATTTAATTGTGGAACATGGGAGATTTGCTTGTTATGCATTTATGGAGGCAATTGGTTTAATCTATTCTCTGTCTATTCACTAATTCCCGCCTATAAGCTACTGATCCACCTCTGATTCATGTTTGAAGTCTAGCAGGTTCATTTATTATTATTATAATTAGTGCCAGAAGTGACCATCATTTTTAATCTGACTTTGGCAGCCATTTGAAGATCCTTATAACAGGCTCATATTATAACGAGCTCATTTTAACTAGCTCGTATTATAACGAGCTCATTATAACAAGCTCATATTATAACGAGCTCATGTTGTAATGACCTCATATTATAATGAGGTCATTTTCTAAGGTAACCAAATTTGGAATCCATTTCACTGACCATGTTCTATTAAAATTCCTGTTCTAACTTTAATGAGGCTCTTATGTATTATTATAAGTTTTGTTATAATTATTGTCCACAGTGCAACAAGGTACCTTTTGTGTTATCAGCCCCTCATTCAGCAACCAGCTGCCATGCAAATCTACAACTTAGCTTCTTTTCCTTGGCCTCTAGTTTGCCTGTAGTTGAAAGCCATTCTGTGTGGTTGTGGTTTATGTTTTCAGCTCGGGAGAAGTTTCTCTTAAATGGGTACTATACACATTTTTAATTATAATTACTATTACAATTACAGGTATCATGATTTTCTTGCAGATTGTGACTTCCGATGGTGCCGTCATAGAAATTGGAGCGGAAGTCTACTTCCAGGTCAAAGATGCGGTTCATTCGGTCGGAAACGTTCAGGATCTGAATCACTCGACCCGCATCATTTGTCAGACTTCGCTTCAGAAGCAGCTAGGGAAGCAGAACCTTGGTGACATTGAAAGTGACCGAGTCATCATATCGAAAACTATTCAGGTACGAAATGGAATAGCTGGAAGGTATAGTATGGTAAGTTAAGATAAGAAATGTAATACATTGGTGAGGTTTGGTTAAGGAACTCGGGTATGTTCAGGTGATGTGTTGTGTATACTGGATATGGTAAGGTAAGACAAGGCCTGTAAAGGCAAAGTATATTCAGGTAATATCAGTTTAGTCACCTTGTCACCTTGTGCTGTCAGTTCTCTGAACTCTAGCGACCTTCATGATCAAGCCTATCCATTTCCTTCTGTCCGCCGTCGCATCTCTCAGTTCTGCCAAATTCATTCCAGTTGTTTCATGTATCTCGTCCATCCACTTTTTCCTTGGTCGTCCTTGTTTTCTCCTTCCCTCTCCATATGCTAACATCATTTCCTTTTCCAATCCATCTGATCGCATGACATGACCAAAGAACCTCAACTTTGCTCTTAGCACTGTTTGTTGTAGTGTCTCTTCATTCTCAATTCCGATACTCATGTTTAGTACCTAACTTAAATATGGTAAATTAAGACTAGGTATCTCAAAGTGGTTAGGTAGCTACAAATTATTAATTTACTTCTTTATTATTACAATATATTTTTTATTGTTATTACAATATCGATGGTAAGTAAGTAGCACAAGGTCTTTATTCAAATTGGCCAAACACTGTAACTTCTTTCGTGGTTCTTAATAGAGATGGAGCAAGCAACTTCTGACAAAACTAATCTTTTTTCTTTTGATATTTTTAGGATGATGTCAACCTGATGACTCGGACTTGGGGAGTTGAAGTCACCAAAATTGACCTGTATGAAACTGTGCATTGTTTTCGAAATTTCTATTGTTGTTGTTGACATTGTTGATAATGTTAATAAATAATGTTTGTAATTGTTAATATTAATTGATAAAAGAATAATAATAAAATAAATAATTATTTGTACCATGGGTGAAAAAAAAGAATAATAATAGCAAAAGAATAATAATAATAAAAATGTTGTTTTTATATGTATATACACTTTATACAGTCCTAGAATCCACTGGCCTTTTGGCCCGGACCTTAGGATAAGGCAACTCTCAGCTTTATGGCTCATGAATATTAGATTAGATAGGCCATTCTGGTATGAGAAAAACTACTCAGACAAGTGAGTTATGGATGATTAATTATTCTCTGTTTATTCACTCATTCCTTCCATTGAGCTACTGCCCACCTCTGATTCACATTTGATGTCTAGCACGTTCGGGGTCATGTTTATTATTATGTATAATATTAGTAGTAAAATATTAGATTAATCATACTTTCTACCCCAGGTAAATAAAAATTACATTTCATTATTATTATTTTGTTGCTTTTATTATTTTATTAATTAATTATAATTATTATTTTATTTGTTTTGCAAAGGTACCAATATAATTATGTGGTCCTTCGGGATTAAAAAATTTGGAGAGTGTTCTGGAGTGGCCAGTCGGCTTTGTTTCACTACATAGAGAAGGTTTTCAGTTATTATTATCATCATCATCATCATCATCATAATTTTTAAGGCAGATGATGCATTTCAGTCACCTTCTGTTGTGTAGGTCAACGGTGAAGCTCTACTCTCAGCCGAATGCACTGTTCAGTCAGTCGAACAATCCTCTCAGCTTTCTCGGTCCAGTCCTCTTTCCACCAGGAAATTCCAATGCTCCAGTTGATCAGCTGCAGAACTTCTTTGGTGGTGGATTCGCCCCGGATAAGAGAGTTGCAGAGAGCCAGAACCTGATCTCGTTGGAGGCAGTGAAATCTGCTTCAGAGTCTCATGGTAGGTAGGAGGATGACAATCTGG
This sequence comes from Aporrectodea caliginosa, assembly GCA_020284085.1. NCBI lineage: Eukaryota > Metazoa > Annelida > Clitellata > Crassiclitellata > Lumbricidae > Aporrectodea > Aporrectodea caliginosa. The sequence continues at coordinate 187,815 of JACEVL010000084.1, forward strand.
ATGGTCGATGGTGGTGACACTAGTGTTGGCAATTTTGTACATGTGTTGTTTTTAGGGCTGGTACTGATTAAAAATGTTTTAATCGATTAATCTCCAAAAATTAATCGCGATTAATCGATTAAATTCGATTAATTTGGTCCATGTTACATAAAGCGTGAAAACTGTTTATACTGTATACACTGCAAAACTCTCTCAATCATTCGACATGCTAAAGTTCAAATTGTCAAACTGAGAAATGTAGTCACGAGTAACTATCTTCTATCTACGAAAATCTTCAATAATCTTCGCCATAATCGACTTTTCCCTCGGCATTTACCTTAAATACAAAATGATCGCTTAATTTTCCACTCAAATGTTTCACATTATTACTGTTTGCCATATTGTTTATTCCGGAAATAGGTTGGTTTACGTCATAAAATAAGTAAAAAATTAATCGAAAATTAATCGAACAAGAAAAAATTAAAAATTAATCGATTAAAATTTTAACGATTAATCGATTAATTAATCGTTAAAATCTGCAGCCCTAGTTATTTTGATATAAATTTATGTATGTATCAAACACCAATAGCATGTTTCAAACATATGACAGATGTGCATGCATGAGTATTTAATGATCCTAAGAAGTGTGTTTCTATGTAGACAATTAGACATTTAGAAAATGTTTGCTGAACAGAGTCAAAAAGTATGTGTTAGAAAGTTCAAATACATGAGTAGTCATGATGAGCTTCAGATGATGTCCAGAAACACCTTTTACGCGCAACTGCTTAGTCGGGGAAGCTACTTCATGCCTCAAGACCTTCTGAACTCCAGTCTCTTCGTACCCAGGTCGTTCCAATCTCCACTCGGCCACCAGGGGCCTTCTGGTTGTTCCCCGCATGCGCAGGGCTACTGCTCAACCTAGAAGTTTTGCGTATGAACATTGGCCCTGTAGTTGGAACCGTTTGCTGCAGGTATTGAGCGTCTCAGTCTTTCTCTTCCTCTGTTCTGGAAACATCTGTTGTCTAATTTTATTTGTTATTGATATAACTGACTTGGGTTGGGAGCGCCTCTGAATTATTGAGTGGCATTTTATAAATGCTCGATTACAATTATGATCTTCACAAGATTAGCAAATCGCAATTTGTTGATCTGCTCATTTGACTCGAGACTGAAACATAGACCTCGGTGATGCTTTTTGGTGTGGTTCCAACCAATGACGCCTGTCCCAGGATAAGAATAATGAAATTTATCCTCTACTCTAAAGTAGCAGGTGGAGTGTTTCCCTCTTATCCCTCATATAATCTGATATTTGAGAAGACTTTTCCAGTATGCATGCGGCACAGTTGAGGACAGACTTAAGCCGACTCTTTCCCAACTGTGGCAGTGCTGCAAGGATGGAATCATAATGGTCAAAGCCAATCAGAGTAAATGAATGTATGAGTATCTCTGCAGCACTAATTGACAATCATATGGAGAATAATAATATGGGTAATTATTAAAAGTAACTGTATTTTAGACAATGATAATTATTAGAAGCCTAGCTGTTATTATGTTTTGAAGGGATCCAGTCATCAGCAGATCTGATAAATGCAGTCAACAGCCACTTGGGAGCAGCACTTGTCAAGGAGTTTGGCTACATTTATAAGTTTGTTCTGACAGCAGAGAAAACTCCAGAGGAAAACGGAATCTTCTATCTGGATTTGAAAAATGGTAAAGACTGCTAACTATTGCAGAAAAATAGTACTTAACATATGTAATGTAATGTTACTGATGTCTGATTAGTGTCTGATTAACTCACAACAGAACTTCTTGCTAGCTTGAAACGATGCTTGAGTTTTTTAAGGCATTTGGCTCCCTTCTGACCAGGGGTGCCACTTGCACCTTTCATATACGTTTAATATGACATTAGTGATGTAGCTTTTCTGGAAAAATATTTTGCGGAAAATTTTCGGGAAATTTACATATAACTCAAAATGTCAGATTTTCAATATGATACGACACTAGAAATTTCTGTTTTTTAAAGTTCCTTTTATTTACGGTATTTCTGTCAATGCGGGCAACGTTCACCTTAAAAGAATTAAAATTAAAATAAACATTAGACAAATTTTAAATGACTGCAATGGGAATAACATTATATTTCAAAACATAAAATAACAGTATAATAGGCCTCATCAGAATTAATCTGTTGCAGTATTAAAATGGTGTCTATAATACTACTGTATCAATTGCTGTTTTTGTTTCATGTTTTCATAACTAAAAAATATTAAGGAGACTAAATCATAAAAAATATTTTCTCTAAATTAACAGTGAAGTTTAATTGCAACTAATTTCTTAAGTGTATTGTTGTTGCTGAGCCTTGTGAACACACTGAACAGTAAGCGCTAACAGTGCCATCTATGGAATAAACATATCAGTCATAACAACATAAGATAGCTTAGAATGAGTGATGTTTAAAATTATTACATTTAAATTGTTATTTAGTAACACTACATTGATGGAAATAAAAAGAACCAATAGTAAAAACAAAGTTTTTTACTATATCCATCTAGTATCCTATAATCCGTCATATTAAGCAGTTACCTCTACAAATATATAGCATTTTACAACATAGCGTCCGCTTAATCAAGCACCGCACCCGTTTCTGTTGCAGCCAATCACAACGCTGGCCAATGACAGCGCTCCGTATCGGAAAAGGGGATTTCCCGATTCGAAAAGTTTAGTCCCCGATTCTATAAGCTAGCCTTTTTGGGGAGCTGATGTTTTGATAGAATGAAGTGTGTGCGAGGGCGAGTCTACCTGCCAAGTTTCACGACGATTGAATGATTGTAAGTGATCGAACTAGTCGTCGCAAGATTTGACAATTTAGCCTGTGGCTCAAGCAAGCAAGCAAGCAAGTAATCAAGCAATCAAGCAAGATTCCCGCAAGTTAATCTAGATGGATAAAAATATAGGAAATTTCCGAAAAAAAACACTCGAAATTTTCCAGAAAAATATGAAATTTTCCTGACAATTTTTCCGCCTCACAACACTATATGACATAATATAACATAACATGGTTTTAAATGATTGAGAATACATTTAATCTGTTTAGAACCGCTTAAAGTTACTGGAAATATGCAATAAACCAATCATTCCTGTCTTCCTCTTAAAGTCTATGATCGTGTCAGCTGAAGCTTAAACTAAAACTGCCATGCTAATCTATGCTGAATATTGTGAGACCTGATTGATTGAGCACTTGCCTCGTAATGCAGAGGTTGCAGGTTCAATCCTCTCTTCTAAATGGTGAATGTGTTGGGAACTTGACCAAGTACATCACACACTGCTTCTGAATGCCATCAATTGATACTCTGTCATCAGGTGGAGGTGCTTAATGCAGAAGTAATAAATTACACTTTTATATTCATTACACAATTTAAGATGGACTCCATTACATTAGTATGTATTACACTACATTCGGCTACCATCTTATTTTGTCTTCCAGGGGATGGTCAGGCAGGCTTCGGCTATCCAATGACCTCTGAACCGGATGTGACCCTTACCATGACATCCGGTCTCTTCCGTGACCTTCTGACGAAGCAAGTCAGCGCATTCAATGCCTACATGGGTGGCCAGCTCATGGTTTCCGGGGACCTTCGAGCAGCCATGAAACTCGGAGGTCTCGTGGAGACGGTCACAGCAGCACTCAAGTAGTTCTACTGTCAGTCGCCAGTTGGCGCCACTTGCTGATGACTGGGTTCACCAGGTGGCAGTACGTGCGGATTTGGCCGAACGGAAAATATTTCAATGGCTTCATGTAGCTGAGCGTTTATATGGCACCTTAAAATTTAGGAGCCTGTCAAAGAAGAGCATTAAATTTGGCTGTGTTTATTCACTTGGCAATTGAGTTTTGGTTTGTCTTTAGAAACAGTGGGTACTGAACCATGTGCAGGAGTGAAACGGTGGAGAAATGAGAAATGAACCCCATTTGCTGGTCAATCTTGGGGCCACGTCTGTTTTAGTCTCTGCCATACATCTGAATTTATCTGAGGAGATGGGTGCCCTACCCTGTGGAATCTGGATCGACTCTTGATCCTGTTGGAGAGTACATTTATGCTTCCAGTTGGCTGCCTTTCTATTTCTCAGCCTAAACAATCGTGTGCAACAGCTTTTATGTAGGGCTTTAGAAATTTGTAAGTTTGCGATTACTTCTATTAGGTAGGCTCTGACTGATGTAGGATTCAATTTACAGAAGCTTCCTGTACAAACGAAATGTAATCAAATGTTCTTTTGAGGATGTTGATATGGTCCCTTCTGTTATGGACTTGGAAGAGTGAAAATTATGGCTGCCCAAAGAAACAGCATGTTGGATGTGCCAAACCAAGGTGAATCCAGTTAAAGTATTTATATATCTCCAGAAGATTTTTCAACATTTGAGACTTTGCTTGCTTATTATTGCTTAGGCTAGGAGGTTCATTGATATTGATTATCCAACTTCCATTTGAATCTCTCCAATTCCCACTGGGAACTAGTCTCGTGGAAATTGTGATGCGACCACCAAATGCAAACCATTTCTATTTGGGTGTTACAAGTACAGATTTCAGCTTATCTCAGAGAAATGTAAAGTTTGTCAGTTTTGTAGCTGTACATGTAACTTGTAGTTTCTGCTAGATTATGTGTTGTAAAAATTCTTGCAGTGTCTTTTCGGTCGTGTTGTTGCAAATATTCTCTCAAAGTCTTTTCAATAGGAATTTTTATTTCTTGGTAAGTAATACAAAGCAGACCTCGTTATTTGTTTCAGATTCTGCATTTTACAAGGTTTCATTGTACACTGTATATTTCTTAATGTAACATAACCAACATTTATACTGCACCTTTCGGGGTTTTTAACGGGTCAATTTGACACACCCGTGCTTCCTTTTGACTTGTTGCATCATAATAAATTAATTACAGTTTGTTTTTTAAATAGCTAGTCGTTGGCTTTTTAGTGTAGAAACTTTGTATTTACACTTACTTAATTTGTAGATATAATTTATTGATTGTTGGTGTTTTCTTGCTGTGAATAAATAAAGAATAAAGTTGAAATTTTGACTTGTACTGATTATGAATAATATGCCTCACCTCACCCCTCCTATGCCAACGCCTGTACTATGCGAAAGAAACGTCAACAGCTTGACTGCAGCATCACGGAAGTGAACAGAGAAAACGATTAAATGTGCAGTAGACACGTAAGTGCTTTCAGCCAGAGGCGGAGACTTAGTGGGGGACAGAGGGGACGGACCCCCCCAAACTTGAGGTGGAGGGGACGGAGCTGCTTATATCCCCCCCCCAATATTTCTGAAATATTTCATGAATATAATAATAATAGCTACGGGTGACAGCTGGTTCTTATCAGCACTCAAATAATAGAGCAATTTTGTTCAGATGGCAGCTTAAAATGCTACCACTACCGTGTGGAAATTTAAAAAAAATGTAAAATACGGGAGGGGGCACATCCCCTCCCTCTGCTCGGAGCTGCGCGCCTCGTCGATCGTCCTTCGGCCGCTCCTTCACCGGTCGCCCTCCAAACCCAGTACCAAGTCTCCGCCTATGCTTTCAGCCCATAGACGGTGATGATGTGATGATTGATGATGAATTAGCATAGCATAACATCTTTTACTAAGCTCAGGCGCGTGATCCGTTGTCCATGGCGCCACCTCGCGAATAATATGGGGGAAAACGTAGCTTATGAAAGCAGCAGAGGACTTTCTTGGAAGGAACAATTGCGCGGGAATTTAAAACTGGTGGGTCTAAGTATAGTTCAGATGACATTTTAATCCCCTTTAAGAACAACTGTACAATCAGCATACTCTGATTTCGATCAACAAACTTCTGTGTTAAGGGCCCAACCGTCCAGGACGTTTCCAATGTGCCACTGCTCTCTGTGAATAGGCCTACATTTAAATAGGTTAATAAACCATGCAACAAAAACAGATTTTTCTCAATAATGCCATAAGTATGCTGCAATTGGACTAACTGAACGGACTGACATGTAGAGAAGAAAGCCACATGTACAGGTAGGCCTATGTACAATTTACGCACGTCAGAAAAATACGGATTTCCTATGCGTGTTTTAATCTTGGTAGGAACATTGATTTCGAATGACAAATACCGATCAAGTCCAAATTAACGGATGCATAATGAATGACTGTTTCTGTTCCGCTGCTATTGGCAGAGGTAAATGTTACCCGGCGTTGCTTGGATACCTGAGGAAGGGGTGGGAATGTGGCTTCAGGAGTCCGAAAACTGAGTAGAGCATATTATGTAGTGCAGATTACACTTGGGAGCATTCCTAGCTGTGGTTGAGATTTCAAGGGCAGATATGTTATGACGAGAAATTAAGATTTCCAAATAGTTCAAGGAGAGATTTTGAGATGCCATTCCTAAAGCTTTGGAGTCTATTTTTCCTTCCGTGCTTCTGTTTCTATGGATACCGTTGCCAAGGTACACGTTTCCGTGTTATTCTATCTTAATACAGATTATGCTCGTTTCCTAGGTAAGATGACAACAGTATGGCGAATTCACTGGTAACTAATGATAGAACTGATAGTCTAATGACACTGAAAATAGGCCTAATGATAGCAATAGCAATAATACTAATTATATCCAGGCCCGGATTTAGGCATGTGCACTATGTGCCAGTGCACAGAGGCCTCCACCACATAGGGGCCTCCACCACAAATACAAGAATTTGTTTGAAGTTGAACTTGTGTTTCATAATTGATTATGAAATATTTCAGCAGTTCGCAAAGACACAGTTTAAAAAATATCTAAAACTAAGAAACAGTTAAAACTTAAAAGGTCAGAAGTTAGTTTGTCTCGGCTTCTCGAGCGTGAAGTCATGTCAAATTAATGGAACTTTGCGTGTTTTCTTCGCAAATTCGGTCACTAGGTCCTCAAAGTTGATCTCACGCAGAAAGTCAGCTTGACTCATCCTCAATAATAATCTCAAACTCCCAGCCCATAGATCACCTCACAGCAACTTCCTCCTCCTCTTTTTATGCTATCAGAAAACTCAAAACCCATGGCCTTTCTTCCTCATCCATCCATAATTGTATTGTATTGTATTTGAACACTTGTTATAGCGCCCCTACCAGATTGCCCATTCAGAGGCGCTCCCGACTACTGCGCGGACGCTGAATCGGAGTTTCACGCCGAAGCGCATGAGCAATTGCGAGTGAAGGACTTGCCCAGGGTCCCTACGCGGCGGCTTTGAGGTGGATTCGAACCCGCAACCCTCCAGCTGCAAGGCACCGAACATACCCCTATACCACCGCGCCCCAGTTGTATTGTGTTGTGTTGTATTGTATTGTATTGTACTCCACGTTTATAATGCGACCGAGCCACCCGCAGTAAAGATCCGAGAAATTAATCTCTGATAAACCGACCGACCCGGAATCGAACCCGGGGCGCCGCCGTGACGAGCGGGCTACCAACCCACTCGGCCACTCAGGATCTCTAATGTAACCAAAGCCACTACCGTTGCTAAACTTCTATATGCCTCCCCATCCTGGAGGGGTCTTATTTATACTGTGGTCTTACCCTGGCTTCCGATAAAGAACGCCTGGAAAAACTCCTAATAAAATACAGCCCGTAAAAACAAAGTTTTTTACTATATCCATCTAGTATCCCATAATGCGTCTTACGAAGCAGTTACCTCTAAAATATATAGTCCGCGTTCATTTTACGACTGCGGCCAATCACAACGCTGGCCAATGACAACGCTGCGTATCGGAAAAGGGGATTCCCCGATTCGAAAAGTTGAGTCCCCGATTCTATAAGCTAGCCTTTTTGGGGAGCTGAAATTTTGATAGAATGAAGTGTGTGCGAGGGCGAGTCTATCTGCCAAGTTTCACGACGATTGAATGATTGTAAGTGATCGAACTAGTCGTCGCAAGATTTGACTTTTTAGCCTGTGGCTCAATCAAGCAAGATTCCCGCAAGTTAAACTAGATGGATAAATAAAAAAGAACCAATAGTAAAAACAAAGTTTTTTACTATATCCATCTAGTATCCTATAATCCGTCATATTAAGCAGTTACCTCTACAAATATATAGTCCGCGTTCATTTTACAACATAGCGTCCGTTTAATCAAGCACCGCACCCGTTTCTGTTGCAGCCAATGGCAACGCTGGCCAATCACAACGCTGCGTGTCGGAAAAGGGATTCCCCGATTCGAAAAGTTGAGTCCCCGATTCTATAAGCTAGCCTTTTTGGGGAGCTGAAATTTTGATAGAATGAAGTGTGTGCGAGGGCGAGTCTGTCTGCCAAGTTTCACGACGATTGAATGATTGTAAGTGATCGAACTAGTCGTCGCAAGATTTGACTTTTTAGCCTGTGGCTCAAGCAAGCAATCAAGCAAGATTGCAAGATTGCAAGCAAGCAAGATTCCCGCAAGTTAAACTAGATGGATAATAAAATACAGCCCGTAAAAACAAAGTTTTTACTATATCCATTTACTATCCTATAATGCGTCTTACGAAGCAGTTACCTCTACAAATATATAGTCCGCGTTCATTTAACGACTGCGGCCAATCACAACGCTGGCCAATCACAACGCTCCGTATCGGAAAAGGGGATTCCCCGATTCGAAAAGTTTAGTCCCCGATTCTATAAGCTAGCCTTTTTGGGGGAGCTGAAATTTTGATAGAATGAAGTGTGTGCGAGGGCGAGTCTATATGCCAAGTTTCACGACGATTGAATGATTGTAAGTGATCGAACTAGTCGTCGCAAGATTTGACTTTTTAGCCTGTGGCTCAATCAAGCAAGATTCCCGCAAGTTAAAGTAGATGGATAAAATAAAATACAGCCCGTAAAAACAAAGTTTTTTACTATATCCATCTAGTATCCTATAATGCGTCTTATGAAGCAGTTATCAATCAAGCAAGCAAGCAAGATTCCCGCAAGTTAAACTAGATGGATAAAAAGAGCCAAACGCCTAGGTTACAATCCTTTCCAGTCTCTGAACTAGCTAATAGCCTATAGATAGCCGGTGCTAGACTCCTGTTCTCCATATTACACAACCCTAAGCATGTAGCCTACTTCACCAACTCATACCTCCACTCCGACCCCTCTCCTCTCACCAACTACGACCTAGAGAACATTAACCATAGGCCTACTCTCCCACCCGAAGAAAACTCAATTTAATCCCAGATCCTTATATAAAACATTTAGCTTACTAGTTTATTCTAAAATTTTCTAATTAACTTTAATTATCCATTATCACTCATGTTAGCATTTCTGCGTTTTGTCAGATTTTTTTCTCAATTAACGTATATATATATATATATATATATATATATATATATATATATATATATATATATATATATATGCATGTTATTGTACATGAAATTATGGGAAAACACGAATTAAGAAAAGTCAGAGTTCTTCTATGTAGATAAGAATTATGCTATTATTGAGTAGGCCTAATGGTTTTAATAGAGTTGTATAGGCCTAATTGGGAACAAATCCATCCAGTGATCAAGGTAGGCTACACCTGGGACTATTCAGTTATAATAATCCCAGGGTACACGCAGAAGTGAAAACTAGCTGGCGAAGTAAAAAGCATTTTTAAAATTAAAACAATGATTGAGATAATAATAATAATAATAATAATAATAATAATAATAATAATAATAATAAATTTGTTGTTATTATTGTTATCATCTATTAGTTGAATTGGCTAAATTAGCGAATTGACTTTGCTTTTGCCAGTATGCACCATCTAGCGAGGTCAGTTTGACTGCAGTTACTCGCCAGATGGCGAATAATGCTGTAGTTATACAAAATGGCTCGTTTTAAGCAAAATAAATTAAATGCCTTAATCGCCTCTTAACGATATGCTAAAACATTACTAAAGACTCACGAAAATAAATGAAATATTGTACAGAAGTTGTTTTAAATCAAACATGCATACATATTATTATTAGCGAATGTAGAAGAGTTTCTTCGAAAACACCTTTTTTAACGTGAACGTATACGGGAGACTATATAAACAACCGACGTAGTTATAGATTATAACGTAGATCATATACAGAGGCAACGGGCTCAGAGCTACAAGAGCGTTACTGTCCCAATGCCGCTAGATCTACGTTTTCGTCGAGTATGCTGGAACCAGCCTTAGGTGTCAGAATGGATTTAAATGGAATTAATTTTATCAGTCACTTATGACTGCGTTGCCCGATGTGCAGTCCTGCACGGGAAGGACTAAGGTCTAAGGTAAGTCACTTATGCGAGTAGCAGGATTAAGGAATACACACGAGTCTAGTAACTTTAATATCCGCGCGAGCAGAAATCAACTCTTACTACCGCCTAGCGGCCTATGCATGCTGGACGGAATCGCTTCATTGCTCAGACATCTTTTGACTGAGACGTGGTTGGATATCGAAACGGAGGCATCGACGGAGGAGTCATTCGAGGCATTTTATACCATATTGGCTCGGTTCTGGAGAAGTTCTTCCCAATGCCGCATCTAACCGTATACGGAGCAATGAACCCGAGTTTGTGACGCCCTTCATCAACGTTGTTCTCCGGCGAAGAAGCAAACTGCTTATGAGAGGATGTCACGAGGCTGTGTTGGCCAGGAGCCCAGGATCAACTCTTGCATCGTCAAGAGAAACGCTGTTTCTTTTGATGGACTAGGGCGGGGCTCTCGGGAGTTGTGGGCCGAGGCGAACCGTCTCAGAAGTTGCCCGGAGCTGCGTAGATCTTACAGCCGACGACCTGAATCGGCGCACTATGTCGGCCTATCCACCGATCACGAAACGTGCGCTATACGAGGAAAGCAACTGCTACGGATACCTCGCTTCAAGAATTTTCAGCGCTGGAAGTTTTACATGAATTCGATACTCTTGGCAGCACCTGGTGTCACCATTCATTGCTAATTCAGTCGCTTTTTTGCCTAATCAATACTTATTTAATTCGGTGGGTCCACAACAGTGGAAGAGGAATGTCATCACCGCGGTCGCAAAGGCGATTTTCAGCCCATGAAAAGTCTCAATCACATCGATTTGAGCAGGATGATGGAGAAATTAATGGCTAGACATTTGTACTATCCAATGCTAAGCCTATAGCTGCAGACTTTCAGGCATCATCCGCGCCTGGCCTGAGGCGTGCACTGGGGCCTCCACCACAGCGGTGCACTGGGGCCTCCACCTAAGTAAATACGGCCCTGATAATATTAATAATAATAATAATAATAATAATAATAATAATAATAATAATAATAATAATAATAATAATAATAATAATAATAATAATAATAATAATAATAATAATAATAATTGTTATTATTATTAATATTATGTATTATTATTATTATTATTATCATTATTATAAATTAATAATAAATAGCCAATTTAAGCCTATTTATTTATCAGCAATCTATCGTTTCACCGTCCCCGATTAGTCTCATATGAGTCTACGACTCTAGAATCTTTGATTATAGCATAAGAAATTAATGTCAACGTTACCATGTACGCCTACGCCTACCTGTAGTTCTTACACACAGATTATCTTATACTATAATTCTTAACGTTTGTCCTTCCGTATGTATGTATGTTTGCAATGCATCGCTGTCCGGCTAAAGGCTCCGAAACGGAACGGTTTAGCGAGTTGAAAAAATTTACAAAGCATTATTACGCAACGTCTAGGTCAACGCGACTATTTTCAGTTCGCAATTTTATTTAAACGCCGATATATGGCCATTTTAAATTTAACTTTTCAGCGAGCTTATTTCAATACCGCCCATAGTAAGGCCATTTGTTCACGTCACGCATGCTTAATAAGCAATCTTACGTCACACGGAGCATCTAGCAACCAATCAGAAGTCGCCACGGGCGAATTTCTAGGTCAGCGCAACCATTTACAGATTTGGTGACCTAATTACACTAAGCTCACATTTTTTGCAACCACGGCCATTGCCGATTTTCTAGGTCAAAGCAACTCGAAACTTACTTTAGCTATTCGAATTTCTATCTCATCCCAATTACTTTCAGCTCATAATTTGCTTTCAATTCCGATTTATGGACATTATAAGCATGCCCATTTGTCCACGTCACTAAAATTAATATGCAATCTTAAATTACGTCACGCGGCTAAATATGCAATCTTACGTCACGCTGGCCAACGGCAAATAATACGCCTATTATAATTTAGAAATAACCCGTGTAGTACGGGGAACAAAATAATACGCCTATTTCAGGTAGAGATAAACCGTAAAGAACGGGGAACAAAATAATAATATTGCCTATAATTATAAGGTAGAGATAACCCGTGCAGTACACGGGCAAAGCAACTATGTTCACCTCTAAATATCGTTTCCATTCAGATATATGGACATTTTTTAAATATTTGAAGCCCATCAGCAAATATAGTAAGTAAGTAGCCTTTATTTGCAGCCGTTAAAAATTACGCCTGGGGAAAACCCGGGCGAACGCCGGGTAAAAATTGCTAGTAACTTTATAAAATAGACATGAAACAACCAGAGACAAAATTTACGAGGAACAAACGTGAATAAATAAGAAGTTAAAGCTGGTTTTAGAATTTAGAGGTCTCTGTAGACTCTGTTTAGTTCCCTTCTTGAGTTGAGTAGCCTTTCGAATGGGCGTCTGTTGTGATAAACCAATTCTAAGTAAGAATTTCTCTTGCGATGTTGTCATTTTAACGCTTTGCATGATTACTGATAGGTTACACCTATTCCGTAAAGATTCGTCTGTATTCATTTAGGACGATGAAAAGATAGGGTCTAGCCTAATGATGGAATAATCAGAGACGCTAAAACGATACCTAACATTAGCCTACTTAGGGCCTATTAGGCTACTTAGTGCTTCCCATGCGGGTTCGCACATCGGGCAAAGCATCGATACCGGAAGCAGAATTTTCCTATTCTTGAGGCATCAATATAAAAGACTCTGCATGATATATATATATATATATATATATATATATATATATATATATATATATATATATATATATATACTATATATATATCATGCAGAGTCTTTATATATATATATATACTATATATATATATATATATATGTTGTGATATATATATATATACACCTCGGCCAGAAGTAAATCTATTAAATGAATTTATGTCAATGATAATTTATATTCTAGGAACAACCAATGACAATGATGTAGACGTCCGGATGTTTCTAAACGATAACCAGTGGACAACGAATGTTCCCAGATCGACGCCCATCACCCTCGGGTCATTTCCCTACGAGTGCGTCGGCAACATCGACCTCTGCACTCGAGGTTTCACCCTCAGCCTCTGGTTCAACCCCGACCCTGGAGACAGCAACGCACCCCACCGATACCTCTTCTCAAGTGGGGGCCAGTCCGCAGTTTCTGAGGGCATCTACATCCGCCAGAACTACGGCAAAGAGTTCGAGATCGGCGTTGCCAGCGACACGGTTCAATGGACCGTGATGTTCCACCTAATAAGTGGGTTCTGGACGAACGTTGGACTGACGTGGAGTGCAACCAGCGGACTGGCGGTCTACGTAGATGGAGTGCCAGTGGGAGAGGACTCGGTGGGGGCTTCGAGAGTGTTCTGGAAGGCGCAGTTCAATCCGTTTGAGGATCTGGTGATTGGAGGAGCCAACGACGACGACAAGGGAGTGGCCGCAGGTGGACGGGCGATGCGAGTATGGAGGATCATCCATGCGGATCTCAAGTACGCAACGGATCAAATGAGGAATTTCGTCGGTAAGTTAAGGACGGCTTGAACTCATCGTTCTTTTCTACTAATAACCTAGTGCTGGCGCGTGCTGACGCTATATAAATGTTAGAAAATAAATTGCGTGGCCTTACACATGGAGACAGCTGCAATGGTCGCAGTTCAACGTCGAAACTATTGGAAGATCGTGATTTAATGGAGTTATTTTTGCTGGAATTAATTGACCGGCGAATCTATTATTCACCACCTTTTCTTTGCTCCTGATCCGTGCCAAATGCAGTTCGATATTTCTTTCACTTGACGTTATCAGCTACGTAGGCCTACGTCATCGCAGTAAATTGCGCGCTCTAACACTGGGTCGTCCGGTTTTAATCAAATGTAATTAATTAATAATTATCGGACGTTATTAATTGCCGTCACGGAATTGATTGTCGCTGTTTTGACTAGGTCAGATTCGAATGCCAAGTAATCGTCTCAGTGGGATAATTTGTAGAGTGCTTGCCTTGTAGACGCAGGGCACTGGCCCGGTTGGCTACTTTGGTCGCAGGTTCGCAGCGTGCGTCAAGGCTCCGATGGTGCCTTGTTGAATCTCGTGCTGACACGATCCGTACACAGGAACCTTAAATGGCGTGGCACCAAGTCAAATGGGTAGCGGTGGTGAAGGACCCCATACGATCAATTTGTTGTAAGATGAGCAGGATCGACACCGTACCCCAGCAACTCCTGAAACTTGACTATGCATTAGGGGCCTACTCTCTTAAAAGTTTCCCATTGGGTCATTTTCAATTTTTCATATAGTGTTCGTGACTTAGGTGCCACCCTAGATAGCTGTCGCTGCCACCAAAGAGAGGATGTTAGAGCGTAGAGATTGGGAAAATTCATTTTATAGAGAGGGATCTATGCAGGCAAAGGATCTCGATTTAGCTATTGTGGTCATATCCGTCCTAACAAGGAAAACGAAGAGGTCAAGCCAGTCAGAGGGCCTACATGTAAAGGACGCAGTGACGTGGCAGAGAAGGGACAGAGAATTTGGTGACAAAGATATTTTGGAGCAAGACCCAGCTGATATTTGAGCGCGAAAATGAGAACTTTAAATTGGACGCGCAGAGAGATAGTGAGCCAATGTAGTTGTTCAGCCATAAATGTAGAGATGTGAGAATCCAGGAAGGCGAGCTATGTCTCGCAGCAGCATTCAGTACGGACTGAAGAGAAGATAGACGAACTTTGGATGAGCCAACAAGAGAAGTGCAATAGTCTATTCGAGAACAGACAAAAGTGGGGACAATTGAAGTGAAGGTAGAGGATGATATAGATCTGCGAATAGCCCTGAGACGCCTAAGTTGGAAGTAGGAAGAACGGCTAAGCTTGGATATATGTTCAGTGAATGTGCTTGACAATTTAATTAGTCTGTATTACATGAGTTCGTTGGCTTAATAATAATAATATCAATAATAATAATAATAATAATAATAATAATAATAATAATAATAATAATAATAATAATAATAATAATAATAATAATAATAATAATACCAATGCCGTCGCGTTCCGGGGAACCTTTTCGGAACAAATGACTGACAACACCATTCCAGAATAATAATCTTCTCCAGCAGTCTCCGGACTTTTTAGGCCACCTGAGGGATCCTTGATACCTCGGGTAAATAATAATAATAATAATAATAATAATAATAATAATAATAATAATAATAATAATAATAATAATAATAATAATAATAATAATAATAATAATAATAATAATAATAATAATAATAATAATCTCTTCCAAAGACTGTCGTTGACAATTCAGCGCTTTAACGCTGTGGCCTTCACCGGTTCTTTTGTTGACCCTATGCCCGAGATAGAAGAGGGATAGCCCTTCCAGTTACACTAGATTTTGATATAATAATAATAATAACAATAATAATAATAATAATAATAATAATAATAATAATAATAATAATAATAATAATAATAATAATAATATAATAATAATATAATAATAATAATAATAATAATAAAATTAATAATAACTATGCCACACTGGACCTTAGCGACGAATAGGTGCCGTTCCAGACGAATTTTACTGTTCTTAATTAATGTTTAAGTCCCTGAGGGATTATGTATACCTCGGGGCATAAAAAAATAATAATAATGAAATGATACAACGGAAATGACAATAACAATTATAATCAGAAGCCGACAATGATGCACGTGTGTTGTGTCAAACTCCACCATTCCACTCGCTGCCTCGCAGAATATTGCCAACAACTATTAATGTATTACGGGGTATCTCGTTTTCAGCGAACGTCAGCCAGTCTCTTCTGGTCGCCTGTTCCTCCTCACCACCCGGATTTCTGTCCAGCGTTTCCGGAGTCCGTATCATCACCGACCCTGCGACCCAAACAGACCTCGACCTTTGCCAGTCTCAGTGCGCCTCTGATCATTTCAACCTGGTCCTCTTCCAAGCATCGAAGCAATGTCTCTGCGTTGACCGTGGCTTCTATTCGGACTGGTCCGCTAAGAACGGGAACTGGGGGAGCACGAGCTGTACCGGTAGCGAAGCGTACCTCCTGGAGTGGGCCACTCATGTTGTATGGCAGGCGGAGTACCCTCTAAACCTCTCGGTCGCGGTCTCCAATCCCACTGCGAAACCTTACATCCGTCCCAATGAAACTGTCATCTTCAATCTGAAGGCATTGGCGGACGAGCAGGTGACCTTCTACATTGACTTCAAGGACGGTGGGACGTTGGTCACGACGGATCAGGTGGTCGGTCACGCTTGGTTGAACGACGGTACCTACCAGGTGAATGTGACCGCTGTGACCCGAACCACTGTTGAAACCGTTGTAAAGGAAGTCGTCGTTACCTTCGTGGCGGAGGGAGTGGCTCCACAGGTTCTACTAGTCAAGGCTGATCCAAATTCTGATCCTGCCTCCCTCGGAAAGGTCGACGTGTTCGTCAGTGCGTACAGTCCGCAGGTGAAGAGTTGTACGCTGGCATATGGCGATGACAACACCAAAGCATACCCACCATCTTCAGATTTTATCTTGGATGATCAGGACCAGCACTCATACACTGCAATCGGGTTCTACAATGTCAGTCTGCAATGCTCCAATGACTTCGGGGCGAGTGGCGCTAATACGATGGCGGTCTCCGTCAACCCTGTTCTTCTTTACGCAAACGTGGCTCGTTTAGATGGTATTTCCATCCGTTTTATTGGCTCGGGTGACGTCCAGGTGGTAGCCGATGGGATCGCGATAAAGAACGACGTCAGCATCTCTTCCCAGACCGTTAACATTCGCGATGACACCGTCTTCAGTGCCTGTGGAGAACACATCGTTCAGTTGAAGTCGCCAGCCTCCGGAGTCACACTCCACCAACAGATCTACAACATCGAAGCACGCATCGAGCGACTGAGCGTGACCTCTAACGTCATGGCAACGCAGATCAATCAGAATATCACCTTCACGATCGTCGTTGCTAAGGGCGACGGTCTCCATATCAACGTGTCGTTTGACGACGGGGTCGTGACTCTGCTGTACGCTCCTGCTTCTTCGTCGCCTCTGACCATCATCCAGACCCACTCCTACTCGACCCTTGGCAAGTTCGACTTCACCGTCACCGTCACGAATGACGTCAGTCAACAGGTCGTCAACAAAACGGTGTCAATCGAACGCCCGATCGAGAAGGCAGTTATGTACGGATCGAATGTGACGTCTATCGATGAATCGACGACGTTCACTTTAGAGATCGATCAGGAGAAGAGCCCTGCGATGCCAGTATCAGTGGTTTTCAATTACGACGATGGTAACACCACCGAGGTCCTTCTCGGGTCGCAGTCTCCGGTCGCAGGAGGCCAACTGACCCACTCCTACCGCTACGGGAAGTACGGCATCTATCGCGTCTCTGCCATTGTCAAGAACAACATCAGCTCCGTGGCACTCCCGACGGTCATCGTCCAGGTCGGCGAGAACATAACCCTTCTGGATATCTACGTAAAGGACAGCATCGTAGGAGTGTCCCAGCAGGTGGTGTTCACGGTGAGGTGTCCCACAGGATCGCCGGTCGTACTGGAGATGAACATGGGCGATGGAAACCCAGTGGTCGTCCAGACGCGACCAACGACGTACTCCGCAAAAACCGACAACAAGGCATATCAGCAGCAGCAGCAGCAGCCAGGTTTAAACAATCCGGCGGGAGGTGGATCACAGGTCAGGCAGAAGCGACAGACGACGACCGCTGCCAGTAACGACTTCATCGTCACTTATCAGTACAAGTCCGCTGGTAGCTATTCCGTTCGAGCCAAGGTCAGCAACATATTCTCCAGCGCTTCTTCCTCTCTCTGTCCAAACATCATCATTGTATCACCTTCTCTGCCTATTCCATCATGTTCCCAGTCCAGCATCAGAATCCGCGACTCCACACCCCTCTCCAACCCTCAAAAGATCAGTCGCTCGCAGACTTTGACCTTAGCCACAACTACATCGATGGTTTGTTCCGGAGGAGGTGTGACGTTCGCACCTGGATACACATGGACGACAGAGCGACTCATGTCGGATGGCGGATGGCGCCCAGAGCTACGGGTTTGCGCGAGCAACATCCGCAACGAAGCTCTGATCGTGTCCGGAAACACTCTGTGGTACGGCACCTACCGGTTGAACGTGACCATGATCGTAGGTGCAGTTTCTGGCAGTACACTGTCACCGACTCTTACCAGATCGATGCCAGCTTCGACCTACCTGAGAGTCCAGCCGACTCCGCTGGCAGCGTTGATCGCAAACTCTGACGAGAAGGACTTTTCGATCACGGATGTGGTGACGATCAACATGAACGGAACCAATGACCCAGACGTGGACGCTGGCAATAAGACCGGACTCAGTCTGTTCCTCTTCTGCTACACGTCAGAGACCTCCAGCACATATAAGTCTCTGACCCTCTCCCAGATGCTCGACAAGGCAACGGAAATCGGTACCAACTCTGTCCGCAACGTCCACGTCTTCCAGTTCACGCAAAACCCGTGCTTCCTCCAGCTGGGCAACATCTGGGTGCTTGACCTTGAGGTGACCTTTCCAGCGAGTCAGATGACGATGGATGGGCCCGTGGACTTTGTTCTGTTCGTGACGAAGGATGAGCGCGTGGCATCCACTGTCTACCAGTTCCAGGTCTGGTCGACGAACGTCTCTGCCTCTGCTCTCGACGGAATCGATGAGATGCTGAGGAAGGGCAACACGAATGCAGCTCTGCTGGTCATCAATCTGGTCGCTGGAAGTCTGGACGGTGGCGGATCTGACGAGGAGGTAAACGTAAAAGTTATTACGAAGGCAATAATTATAAAGGTGATGCTAAATATAAAGGTAAAGACGAAGAAGGTAAATGTAAAGATTAGGGCTAAGATGTCAGAGATAGTAAAAGTAAAAGTAGAGGTGAAAGAGATAGTAAGATTGTAGGTAAAAAGTAAGTATATCTTTTATTGAAAAACCAATGCTTACCGCATTTTGGTGTACACAGTTCATCAAATAGATAAAAAATATATTTAAGTATAAAGCATCCGCGTGACAATTGTTTTACGAGATAGAGAGGTAGAGGTAAAGATTAATGCAAAGGTAAAGGTAAGATATTTGTTTATAAAACTCCTAGATAGAGACTCTTCAGAAAAGCGCATTCATGTAAACCTCAATATTATTGACCGTCTTTGGTTTCTGAGATTTAAATTCCTATTTCCCTTGTTTCTGTTTTCGGTCCAGAGTGCGAAACAAGGAAGAACGGAGGTAAGCATTGTAAAGACGTTTTAACAAATTCTTAATAAATGGTTTTACAAATGACACCCAATCGACCAAAGGCGCCCAGTAAAATACTTTTCAAAATGTAGTAAATGACTTTTAGGCCTATAATGCACTGAATAAGACGTTTTTTAAAGCACTTTGCAAATGCCTCTTTCAGCGTTGGCTGACAAAAGGAGCTATATAAATTATTCGGTGGCGTTACCTTACGTTACGGTTGACTGATTCGTATTGTAGTTGCGTGGTAAGCTGATCAACTGCTTGGACAAGGTCTCTGACAATCTGCACAACATCGACCAATTGGGAAAGACAACGGAGGTCATGGCCTCTGTCACCTCGAACTCAGCAGAAGTCACAGACGAGGCTAAGGTATTCCTATTGGTATTGGTATTGGTATTGTTTTATAGCTGTTGCTGTTGCATATTAGTACAGAATTGCATTTATTATTGTATAATTTACTGCTGTTGCTGGTACATTATAGCCGTTACATTTTGTTTGTATTGGTGCTGCTGCCATTTCGCTTATTCCTACTGTGTTTTTGTCAATGCCACTGCTTTACTTACTTACAATCTTACTATTATTTTGTTCTATTCTCTTCTTGTGATAGACAGTTCAGTCGAGTATAGCCGAGTCGAAAACGCAGTGATGTTATTGTTTAATATAGAGATTGGTTCGGACTATCTGTATGTTCTTCCTACTTTTGTTTCTCTTTCCTTGACTGCTGCCACCAGAAATCTGATTGTAGGACATTGTGTCTATAGTTTCAGACGATAGATTTATCCGTCTTACTTATTCACAGGCAAATGCGTCGAATGCTTTGGGCAAGACAGCTTCGAAGGCAATGGAGTTGGCAGAATCCGCTTCTTCGGAAAAAGTAGCCAACATCACAGGATGTAAGTTTCTCTATTCGGTTGCTTGGAATAATATTTCTTTTGTGCAGTATACGATGGTGCATTCGATAGCACGCTGGATTTGTAATCGAACGATTGGTGGTTAGAGTCTATCGAGCGGACTCCATGTAATACTCAGGACAAGTAGTTCGAAAACAGCTCGCACCTCATATTCCGATCTAACTGATCTTTAAAAGAATAAGTGCAATAAATAAACAGATAAACAAATAAATAGTATTACAAATAATGATAGTGTCTGTAAATATGTATGTATGCAGTAGGCCTACTATGTACGCATCTAGACACTACAGTACCTTTTAAGTACCTCGCAAAAGCTCTGCCTGCGCCGGTCTAAGTGACCTCAATGAATACAAAGTTAATGAATAGGCAAACAGTGCTCAGATAACTAAACAGAGTCACCGCTGGTGAGCACCCACAGACATGTAAAGCCCAGCCGACGGATTCCCATCCAGAGCTGATAGTAGACATCTTGTGAGGAGTTCGAAGAGGATGAGCGACGACAGATGACGAAGCTCGCAACACCAAAGCCCCATCGCCATGCAGTCCCTCGCAGATGGTAGAAGGCTTTCTCCGTCCAGCATTCTTCCACTGGATCAGTCGAAGACATTCTTTGCAGTCGACAGCTGGTCGTAGAGCGTCACCACAGTAGAATGACCAGCATCAATCCAAGGTCTCTTTTGACCTTTCCAAATGGAGCTTGACACCTAGTAACGCCAAAATCCCTTACGGTGGACGAGTCCTTGGTACTTGTAGTGCGCGAGACCCCATAGCAAGCTTTCGAACACCGTCTAGAACACTCAGAAACAACGACGAAAGAGAGATACGACCCCACGAATGCATACTACATTAGAAATCCGAACGAACAAAAATCATCGTGACCAACTAATAAAATAATAATAAGACACAGGCTAAAGAAACACGCGGTGATCTTGGCGACCTCACAGGCGCATCAAACCATGAATGAATCAAATGAAAACAGATAAGTATGCATTGCATTTTAATTTCTTTTTCAAAAGCCCTGATATCCGGCGTCGGGAACATTCTACCGTTCGCAACAGAGGAAACGAATGAGACGGAGACGGACTCCAACTCGACGTCGTCGGTCCACAGTCGTCGCCGTCGGTCGCTGCTCAGCGGACTGAAGAAGAAGAAGACGATGACGAATGAAACCCTGCTGACCTGCTGCGGTTCCCTCGGTGACCTCTGCGATTGGATCGAACCGATTGGTTGCATCGACGAAAGAGATCGAAAGAAGACGAACTGGACAGAGGAGGAGTGTGAGCTGAGGCATCCCGATGATATCAAAGAGGTGATGGCCAGATACAATCAGTGGTACGACGAACAGGTGGCAGCGGAGAATGCAGTGGTACGTGACGCGTTTCGCTTCGGTGGTTAAGGGTCGTTTGCTTTGTATTGATTCGTTCATTCGTTGTCCATTTATCTGTTTCTGTGTTGTTGGCTTGACACCTTTGCCCAGTTTTATTTGTGACTTTGAGTTGCATTGCATTTTTCTGCATTGAATTGCTATGTATTGTATAATTGTATGACACAGTGGTGTATTGTTCTCTATTTGCTCGTATAGCACTGCGTTGCATTGTGTACTTGTTTTTATCTTCGTCTCCATCATCATCATCTCCTTTTCTCACCTTCATCATCTCTTTGCACTATTTTCATGATTATCATCATCATCACCGTCGTTATCATCATCATCATCATCATCATCATCGTCATTATCATCATCACCGTCATTATCATCATCACCGTCATTATCATCATCATTACCGTCATTATCATCATCATCACCGTCGTTATCATCATCATCATCATCATCATCATCATCATCATCGTCGTCGTCGTCGTCGTCGTCATCATCGTCGTCGTCATCATCATCATCATCATATACACATTCTTCCTCTCCCTCTTTTTCTTCTTTTTCTTCATTTTATTTTAAAAGGCGATGAGAGATAATGGCCTTTTTGTCTGCTCGTTTCTTCTCCAAAGAAAAAGTCGATAACGTCGAATGGCATGGGAGCGTGTAGTAGCATCGGTGGCGTTCTGCTGAGCAAACAGGGAGACGGAGCCAACATCAGCGTCAGCTCACCCAAGATGAACCTCACCGTCGTCAAATTGGACCCCAATCAAGGTTCGTAAACAATAACAATTCAATAGCCATAACAATAACAGTAACAATAATATTCAGGGTCATAATAAAATAATAATGATAATCATAAGCATAATTTCTACTTCAGGTAAAAATATAGGCCTAATATAAAGGGAAACGTAACAAACTCATTTAGGCCTACAGGGCTCTCTAAAAGATCCTTGGCAACCCAGAGATAGAGGCGTCACACCTTGTCACCGCGTCTTGGCCTATCCTAGAGAGACTGGAGGACTGCTGCAGGCAAAAGGTGCCTTGGAATTCCACAGACGGCTTTCCATCGAAGTATACTGTACTAAGACCGTTTAGAAAGAACGCCGTTCACAATTAAAGTTGCTGATAGGGTTTGTATTTCATTGTTGGGCTTATAGTCCATCATCCGTAGTCTATTGAATGGCTCTGATCGATGTGTCTGTTGTAGTGAGAAGACGGAAGAGGGACGGAGAAGAATCGACGGCAGCGAAGTCCAAAGACTATCAGATTCCAGGATCTGCCGGTGGATGTGGAGCTATGGTCTGTCCTTTAGAATAGATCACATTAGATAAGATTATACTGAATTATATAAGATTAGAAGCTGGTAACAATTAACACATCATGGATTACAGGTAAAAGATTACAGATCAAACCGCCGCATAAAATTAGACTATAGATTGATAACGAAAGAGATAGATACAGAGACACAGAGACAGAGACAGAGACATAGAGCCTACTAAAGTAACTGCTTGCAATCTTGTCACTTGCCATTGATGTAATATTCAATGTATTGTAATTATGCTAATTCGTCCGTCTCTCTCTTCCGCTTCAGGCGATGAACTCAGCCAATCCTTTCACGTACAGTGCTCAAGGCAACCAGGTGAACGGAAACGTTAAGACCCTCTCATTGACGAACTGCGATGGCACTCCTATGAAAGTGGAGGACAGCCTTGAACCGTTCGTTCTCTGGATGGACGGTACGTTGAGCTCAAAAAGATTCGATGTTTCGCTTTACGATGTAATATTGTCGTACATGCTATCACCCTTCTTATTTGACCTTAATGAAAAAATAATAACTTCGGAATTCCTAGACACACGTTTTTTCAGCTGATGTGATCCTCGTATTTGAAATAAAAGGCTCGAATTTCCATTTTGCTATCATCTTTAAAGTCACATACCAATAGTCACTGTTCTTACTCTGACCTCGGCATGCACCTAGCGAACACACATCCGCATCTCAGATTCAGATTAAGTGCTTTATTACTAAATAATTAATAAATTAAATAACAAGTAAACTGTTTTCTTACTTTACTGCATAGAATTTTACTTATCATACTATAGCACACCCTTCCCTATCTTTTCATACCTAATCTTATCTTATCTTACCTTGTCTCTTCTTAACAGACCTGCAATGTTTTTACCATAGAATGCCGTACCCTACCATACCGTATTGTACCGTGTACCACATACCATACCATGTGCTATGCCATACCGTATATCATATCATACCATACGATACCACACTATACCTTAGCATGCGTTACCATACCTAACGCAGGTGCCAAGGAAGAACCAGAACTGAAGAAGTTTGCCATCATCTCCGGTGTAACGCAGAACGGAATCAACTACCACCGGATCACCATCGCCAACAATGACACCGCCATTTTTGCGATCGTTCGACCACTCGATCCAGAACACCGCTACGCCGTCTACCTCAAGTACGAAGGCTTCCCCAACAGGACCTACAACGACTGGATCGGCGAGGTACCGCGAGAGATCGGTCCAGATGACAGCGAAGAGATGAGGTTCTCTGTGTATCCGCCACAGAACGTTACAAGCCTCAACGGAACGTATCGGTTCGGCCTCAAGCTGAAAGGTACTTACTTGTGTTTTAGCTTACGTAGTCATATAGCGTGTAATGATGATGAGGTAAAGTAATTCATTTTGCGCTTCTATATCGACAATAGTCATCAGAAGCGAAAGTACGAGAACGCCGAGCAACCGATTTTGATCCTAACCTGACTATCCATTTTTGACTGAGCACTTGTGAATAAGCTGGTTCCCACGACTTCGCTTTTTTGGGCTCTTTAGAAATCCCGAGATTACGATTACGATTATCATTAATGTTGGAATATTTAGATTTTAGAATTATAAACTTTGGATATCGTATCCAGCAAGAATGGCTTACATCTGGGAAGAATCTGCTTATCACTCATCCTTTTGTGAATTCGATTGATGGTTTTTAATTGAACAATAGGATAGGAATTTTATCTTGAACAACGGCGGACCCTCTGGCCGACGGTTGCGGAACGTTTAGATTCCGCGGAACCTCTGTTGAGAACCACTTATTTACACGCTACAGTATAATACACTGCATTCATTATTCTTGCTGACGGTTGTGATTTCCAGTTGGTGCGGATGACATAGATACTGCCAATTCGTCTGTCAATTCGTCCTACCTGATGTACATGTATGCGACTGCATGTCGCTTCTGGAACGAAACGATCGACGCCTGGGACACATCCGGATGCTCCGTAAGACACGTCCAGAATCTCCATCGACTGTACACCACACTTTACTTACACTCTTTATCAGAACCTTTTATTTGCCTTGCATTTCACGGCCTTATCTTATCCTATCCTATCCTATCCTATCCTATCCTATCCTATCCTATCCTATCCTATCCTATCCTATCCTATCCTATCCTATCCTATCCTATCCTATCCTATCCTATCCTACATATCTTATCCTATCTTGTCTTGTCTTGTCTTGTCTTGTCTTGTCTTGTCTCATCTCATCTCACCTTATCTCATCTTATCATCTAACGATCGACGCCTGGGACACATCCGGATGCTCCGTAAGACACGTCCCGAATCTCCATCAACTGTATAATACACCACACTTTACTTACACTCTTTATCAGAACCTTTTATTTGCCTTGCATTTCACGGCCTTATCTTATCTTATCTTATCTTATCTTATCCTATCCTATCTTATCTTATCTCATCTCATCTCATCTCATCTCACCTTATCTTATCCTATCTTATCCTATCTTATCTCAGCTCATCTCATCTCATCTTATCTTATATCATCTCATCTTATGTTATCCTATCTTATCCTATCTTATCTCAGCTCATCTCATCTCATCTCATCTCACCTTATCTTATCCTATCTTATCCTATCTTATCTCAGCTCATCTCATCTTATCTTATATCATCTCATCTTATCTTATCCTATCTTATCCTATCTTATCTCAGCTCATCTCATCTCATCTCACCTTATCTTATCCTATCTTATCCTATCTTATCTCAGCTCATCTCATCTCATCTTATCTTATATCATCTCACCTTATCTTATCCTATCTTATCCTATCTTATCTCAGCTCATCTCATCTCATCTTATCTTATATCATCTCATCTTATGTTATCCTATGTTATCCTATCTTATCTCAGCTCATCTCATCTCATCTCACCTTATCTTATCCTATCTTATCCTATCTTATCTCAGCTCATCTCAGCTCTCATCTCATCTCATCTTATCTTATATCATCTCATCTTATCTTATCCTATCTTATCCTATCTTATCTCAGCTCATCTCATCTCATCTCATCTCATCTCATCTCACCTTATCTTATCCTATCTTATCCTATCTTATCTCAGCTCATCTCATCTCATCTTATCTTATATCATCTCACCTTATCTTATCCTATCTTATCCTATCTTATCTCAGCTCATCTCATCTCATCTTATCTTATATCATCTCAACGTATCTTATCCTATCTTATCCTATCTTATCTCAGCTCATCTCATCTTATCTTATCTTATATCATCTCATCTTATCTTATCCTATCTTATCCTATCTTATCTCAGCTCATCTCATCTCATCTCATCTCACCTTATCTTATCCTATCTTATCCTATCTTATCTCAGCTCATCTCATCTCATCTTATCTTATCTTATCTCATCTCATCTTATCTTATCCTATCTTATCCTATCTTATCTCAGCTCATCTCATCTCATCTTATCTTATCTCATCTCATCTCATCTTATCTTATCTCATCTCATCTCAACTCATCTTATCTTATCTTATATCATCTCATCTTATCTTATCCTATCTTATCCTATCTTATCTCAGCTCATCTCATCTCATCTCACCTTATCTTATCCTATCTTATCCTATCTTATCTCAGCTCATCTCATCTCATCTTATCTTATATCATCTCACCTTATCTTATCCTATCTTATCCTATCTTATCTCAGCTCATCTCATCTCATCTTATCTTATATCATCTCATCTTATGTTATCCTATGTTATCCTATCTTATCTCAGCTCATCTCATCTCATCTCACCTTATCTTATCCTATCTTATCCTATCTTATCTCAGCTCATCTCATCTCATCTCATCTCATCTCATCTTATCTTATATCATCTCATCTTATCTTATCCTATCTTATCCTATCTTATCTCAGCTCATCTCATCTCATCTCATCTCATCTCACCTTATCTTATCCTATCTTATCCTATCTTATCTCAGCTCATCTCATCTCATCTTATCTTATATCATCTCACCTTATCTTATCCTATCTTATCCTATCTTATCTCAGCTCATCTCATCTCATCTTATCTTATATCATCTCAACGTATCTTATCCTATCTTATCCTATCTTATCTCAGCTCATCTCATCTTATCTTATCTTATATCATCTCATCTTATCTTATCCTATCTTATCCTATCTTATCAAAATCAGCTCATCTCATCTCATCTCATCTCACCTTATCTTATCCTATCTTATCCTATCTTATCTCAGCTCATCTCATCTCATCTTATCTTATCTTATCTCATCTCATCTTATCTTATCCTATCTTATCCTATCTTATCTCAGCTCATCTCATCTCATCTTATCTTATCTCATCTCATCTCATCTTATCTTATCTCATCTCATCTCAACTCATCTTATCTTATCATCTAACTCTCTCTGCCTCACCTTACCTATAAAACTGACACCTTTACCAACGTTAAACACTTATGCTATGCTATGCTCACACATTTCCCCTTTCTTTCCTTCCCCTCTCTTGCCTTTCTTACCCGTCCATTACTTTACCGTATGCCCTGCATCACATTGTTGTGTATGTATATGCTGCAGGTGGGTGAGCAGACGACTCCGATGAAGACGCAGTGCCTCTGCACTCATCTGACATCCTTCGGAGGCAGTTTCGTGGTTCCGCCGAACACAATCGACTTCAGCACAGTCTTCACGTTGGAGAAATTCCTCGATAGCGTTCCTGTGTTTACGACCGTCATTGCCATCATTACAGCCTACGTTCTGCTTCTAGTCTGGGCCAGACGAATGGACAAGGCTGATATAGCCAGGGTTCGGTTTCTTATTCTAATCTAGGACAATAAGAGTAGGAGGCGGAGGGGCGGCCCGGCAGGGGTCATCATTTGCCCCTGCCAAATTTGGGCGTTCGTGTTTTTCAGAGAATGAGAAGAAAGAATATGCCAGATTTCACTTTTCACAAAAGTGGTTACTGGTTAGGCCTACCTGCTACCACCTACGTAAGGTACAGATCGTATAGATCTACATATTCTACACACATAGCCTACTGAGCTCACACACGCATCAGACGCACGATGCCAATATTATTATTCTGGATTTTATTTTTGCTTCGGGCAGAATTAGAAGTTTTCGACTTCTTATCCCCCACCACTGAAACTTTCCCTACGCTTATGTCTAAGCCTAACATTATTAATTCTCTGATCCATTCTGCTCTGCTCTACCTTCATATATAGTCTGTCTCGTATAGGCCAGTACAAGTCTATCGTATCCAAACCAATCGAAGCTGATCTAATGCAAACGATGGTCGCTTCTATATAGTGACACCTTAACCGCAATTCGTAATTGCCTGGAGAAGTTCGCTAGAAATCCGTTGAGTTGTCAATTACATTCATGATGTAATCGGATGCGCTGTAACAATAATTACGTAACTGAACACTGTCTGTCAGTGTAAAATTTATTTCCTACACTCAGGGGTGGACTGGGCCGCCGGGACACCGGGAAGATTCCCGGTGGGCCGCCAGGACCGGTGATATAATAATTTAATCAATTTAGTACAGATGATACAGGTTTTTTACAAAAAATTGCGGCATCGGTTAACCGGTTTTTAGTTTCGGTTAACCGGTTTGTAAATTAACTGAAAAAGAGCAATGCATACTTACTTACCTACAGTGCTCCGTACAGCCAGCGGCCGCCATGTTAGATAAGAATTTACATCTTCCATTCTACTTCCGGCGTCTTCCACTGAGTTTGTTTTGATAAAATTTCTTTTAAATTTGTTAGTTAGTAATAAGTAATATTAATTAAATAAGATATGTTACGGTTATGAGTGATATAAATCCGAAACGTAAATGTAAAGGTGGTGCGGAGAAAGTAAGAGATAAGAAACTAAAGATTCTTGGTAAAGATGGAGCTAAATGCCGAAATCTAGTCGATTTATTTAAAGCCACTCCAATTCAAACTGAAGACACCAGCTCTCAACAAACACCTTCTGCAAGTAAACAACCCGACAAATTTTGCAAAAAATGTCCTGTTTGCTGCTTTTCTGTACTACATAAATACAGTTTCTATGGGCAAGCATACAAGCATCTCTTTAGTGCATATAAACTTTTATTGACTCTGTCGTCTACCCAAGTAGCTTGTGAGAGATCTTTCTCTAAATTGAAATACATTAAGAATCGCTTGCGAAGCTCATTGTCATCTACACACCTTGAAGCTTTTATGCTTATGTCAACAGAAACCGATGTTTTAAGTGAACTGAATAATGACACAATTATAGATCATGTAGCCGAAAT
The DNA here is from genome assembly GCA_020284085.1 of Aporrectodea caliginosa. Lineage (NCBI taxonomy): Eukaryota > Metazoa > Annelida > Clitellata > Crassiclitellata > Lumbricidae > Aporrectodea > Aporrectodea caliginosa. Next base: position 217,175 of record JACEVL010000084.1, read on the forward strand.
GGCACCCGGCTTAAAGAAGTTGCTAATACTATAAACAGCAATAATACCATCACAGTGAGTCCGAATAAATTGATTTATAACTTGAGTTGACGCATTCTTAATATTTTATATATAATTATAAATTATATATGCGATTTATCGTTTTTTGTTATTGCATAATGTAATTTGTAAAGTGACCCATGACTTTGGAGGTCACTGGCCCTCGGGTATGCATGAAAAAATGCACAAAGAAAATAAAAGTCATGAAGTTAGGGCCGCTTTTTGTTTTTTTCCCGGGCCGCTTGAACTCCCCAGTCCACCCCTGCCTACACTAGATTACAGCACTACACTGTCTCTCGTTCGAGCATTGACGTCTGGCAAGTAAATCTACACATCATCCTACACTGAGCTAATAGTGAGCTATACTACACTAAGAACATTACACTACAATTATACACAACACTATACTATACGCTAACGTATACATAGTATACAATATGTTGCGCTACACGACCCTGCACTTTAATGCACTCATTACATTACGTAAGAGCATGTGTGAATTTTCTGTCAGTGGGGGGCTCTTCCACTGGAGGATAATCTTCCGTCGGACTCCTACTACTACCAGCTGTCCGTCTACACCGGAGTCCGATCGAAAGCTGGCACTGCTTCGAAACCAAGTTTCGTTCTGTCTGGGGACCTAGCGGACTCCGGAATCCGACACCTGGCGGATGGAAAACGAAAGGTTTGATCTTAATCAGGTCTTCCGATTTTAATTGGGATTTGGGGGAGGTAAGGTGGCTGAGTTGAGGTGATGTGAGGTCAGACGAGATAAAACACTATACTCCTGCGCCACCACGCGACCACCACCATCATCACCGATTGCCACCGTAGCACCATGCTGTCTCCTCGGCTTGACCTTCACAGATTCTGACCTGGCACTGGAATGGAAAAATCAACGTGCCTACTGCGGACTTGATTTGATATAGCGCCGGTGGTAAGCTGGTCTCCCTGACGAGGCTTTGTGTGGCACTGAGAAATTTTCAAGATTTACATTATTTTTACATTTACAGATGAGGCAATATTAAACCTGCGTTGAGGCGAGGTCTAGTCTGATCATGCGGTTCTCGTCCAAACCAATATCACTCCACTCCTTTCACTCCACCCCTTTACTGTAACTTAAGTGGCAAATTACTGTTTCTGCGTTTCAGGTCCTTCCGGCTGGAAGCATTTACAACTACATCCTAAGCGTCGATGGTAATCTCGGACCACTGACCTTCCTCCGGATCTGGCACGACAATGAGGGTGCTGGGAAAAAGAAGGGATGGTACCTCGACCAGATCCAAGTTACTGATCTACAGACCGGAGAGAGGTAAGGCCTATCTATTCTGATCCAACCCAACCGAATAATTAACATCTTATCTAGTCTAGAGTCCTGTCTAGCCGAGTGCATTCATTTTTTATCTAATCCATCCTGTTCTCATAGGCGCAACCACCCTATGGGACCCGTGGGACGCATCCCCCAACTTTCTAACAGGTTGGGACGGTCCCCCCCCAACTTTTGAAAATGTTATAGTAAACAAGAGCCCAAAATGCACTCCATTTGGTATAAAATGCTCAAAATTACGTCGGCTTCTGGGCCTGGGGAGCTTACGACGCAATTACCCACACTCAGACATTCTAGTAGGTTCCCCCAACTTCTGGACCGTGGTTGCGCCCATGCCTGTTCTATTCTATTTCGTTCCATATAGTCACCTATATTCTATTCTATTTCATTGTGCTATGCTCAATACATTGCACTCAATTATAAGTAAGTAAGTAAGTATATTCTTTATTAAACCGGTTGCAGAAGAGCCACACTCCGGTGTACAAACATAATAGGACAAATACAAAATCAATAGGAGTACAGCATTCATCTTACAAATGTTTCCCTCATAATAAAAATATTATTATGAATTATAATCCGGTCTCATCTAGTCTGCTTTAGTTTAGTCCCACCAAAAGTCCAATCCAATCATAATCTGATCTGAGACGTGGTTGTGTCGTAGGTTCTTTTTCGTGTGCGATCGTTGGCTGGCGGTGGAAGAGGACGACGGAATGATCGAGCGGATCATTCCAGTGGCTGGAATGAACGACCTGACGCAGTTCAAGCAGCTCTTCAATCATTCCCTTCGGAAGAAGTTCTCCAACGACCACATGTGGTTTTCCGTCTTCAGTCGTCCCACTCGCTCCGGTTTCACCCGCGTCCAGCGCATCTCCTGCTGCGTGACACTCCTCTTCCTGACGATGATCTCCAACTGCATGTTCTTCAAGTCCTCCGAACCGGATCATGCGACGAGCATCCACATTGGACCAATCGAACTGACCACTCAACAGCTCTACATATCCGTCGTCTGCACCTGCGTTGTTCTGCCGCCAAGCATTGCCATCATCACCATCTTCAAGAAGGTCAAGCCCAAGCCAAATGCCATCCAACAGGTATGCAACACAATACAAAACAATACAAAACAATGCACAATGCGACTATGATACAACTCGATGCAATACAATACACAATGCGATACAAAACAATTGGATTGTTGTGACTGACCTTGCATAATTCTCATTCATTCCTATCAGCTGTGATAGACTTTGGGGCTAATCGTGTGACGGCGCTATATAAATCTGGTAGCGTGTAACGTTATTTGCTACAGGAGAACCAAGGTAACGGAAAGAAGGGATGGAGATCGATCGACGCCGGATCCGCCCTGTGGAGCAACGAACGCCAATCACGGATGCAGAAGTTCCGCGAGAGGATCCGCAGGAACATCGCTTCGTTCCACCAGAAGAACAAGTACGAGGAGGAGGAGGATGGAGGAGGAGGACAGGCGACCAGAGGAACGAAGAAGAAAAAGAAGCCACTCGAGTTTCCCTGGTGGACCCTCTACATCGCTTATGGCTGTACGCTGTTTTCTTATTCTGCAATATAATTAATCATGACCCCTTTATAAATGTGAAGTGGCCACTAAACTAGCGTGTTACCTTTTTCTGTTACCTTTATCTGTTACCTTTACCTATTACCTTTACTTACTACCTTGACCTGTGACATTTACCTGCTACCTTTACCTGTTACCTTTACCTGTTACCTTTACCTGCTACATTTACCTGTTACCTTAATTGTCACCTCTTACCTGTTACCTTTGCCTGTTACCGTTACCTGTTATATATTACCTTAACCTTTACTTGTTACCTCTATCTGTTACCTTTACCTGTTACCTTTACCTGTTACCTTCACCTGTCATCTTTATCTGAGCCTGTTGTCCGTTGCCTTTACCCGTGACCAGTTGTCTCTACTTATTACCTGTTACATGTATCTGTTACCTGTTATTTGTTATCTGTTACCCGTTAGCTGAACCTTTTTGGATCATGTCAAGCACTCTTGTGAGGTTCTTAAAAGGCACCTTCAAATAATACACATGACCAGATACATACGTAGCCTGGTAGACACATAGCCAGATCCATACATAGCCAGATAGACACATAGCCAGATAGATACATAGCCAGATAGATACATAGCCAGTTACATACATAGCCAGACAGATGCATAGCCAGATAGATACATAGCCAGATAGATACATAGCCAGATAGACACATAGCCAGATAGACACATAGCTAGATCCATACATAGCCAGCTGTCTGTGTAAAGTCGTTGTTGTCCTGTTGTCAGTGGTCTTCTTGTCGATCTTTCTGTCCGGATTCTTTACGGTCCTCTACAGCATGCAGTGGGGGCGACAGAAGTCCCTCGATTGGCTGACTACCTTCTTCCTCTCCTTCTTCCAATCCGTCGTCATCGTACAACCGATCAAGGTCAGCCAACATCTCGACCCCATCTGGTTCTCTACATTGTAATGTAATGCGATGCATGCGATGTAACGTAACGCAAAGCAATGCAATGGAATAATACATTGTGTAATGCAGTGTAAGCATGACTTCTATATCGCCAGTTTCTAAGGATGTTTTGATGTGTTGTTAATTTTTATGCAAAGCCCTGCTATTTTAGACTATATCCTTTATTATGTCAGACGGGGAGACGGTTGAACGGTTACACGCTGGCACAAAGATCACAAGGAAGCTGGTTCGATACCCGACTGCAAAATGAGCAGTAGGACATATGGGCGCCTTGCAGGCTCCCATACAGTTAAATTCGACTCATGTTAAACTTTTTATCATAAGTTACTAGTATGTTGTGTAATCTTACTGCATGCTTGTCAGTTTGAATCAATAAAAGAAAATTATTTTTTTTGTCGCCCGAGGTAGAAAATATCTCAGGCTTTAAGAAACTATAGAACTTGGTTAAAGGTTCTCGTCTCAAACGTGCTGCTAAAAAGAAACGCTAAAAGCAACGGAAAATTATTATTATTATTATTATTATTATTATTATTATTATTATTATTATTATTATTATTATTATTATTATTATTATTATTATTGTTATTATTATTATTATTATTATTATTATTATTAGGCCATTATTATTATTATTATTATTATTATTATTATTATTATTATTATTATTATTATTATTATTATTATTATTATTATTATTATTATTATTATTATTATTATTATTATTATTATTATTATATTATACTAAGCAAAGTTGTATTAAGCTAACTAATGTTAGGCTAGGCTATGCCATATTCTGTTAGTTATATTAAGCTATGTTATGCGAAGCTAAGTTATGTTAAAGTTATGTAAAGCTACTGATATGTGAAGCTGTGTGATTTCTATTCCTCATAGGTTCTGGCATTCGCAGCCTTCCTCTCCTGCATCCTCAAGAAACCGGATGTGGAGGAGGAAGAAGGAGGACCGGATCTGAACGCCATCAAATCAGACGAAGAATTCGTCAGCAACAGCCATCTGGATCTGCAAGGTAACTCTGCTATATATGTGCCATCTACGATTTATTTTGCATTTATTTATTATTAACATCGGTCATCAAAGTCCAACCTATGAAAGTCCTCTTAACAATTGCGAGAGGTCAATTTATCTAAACCTTAGTAACCCCTGTAAAGTTTAATTTATCTAAACCTTATTAGCCTTTATACAGGTCACCTTATCAAAATCCTTAAATTCCTCCGAGTTCTGTTAACTCCCCATTTCTCCACCTAACGCATAGTTAATTCAATACCATTTGTTTCAGACCTTTTATCCATCACTTCTCCGGCTCTCCGTTCAATAAATTTTCCTGATGCATTCAGTCCGACGTCTTTCCACTGGTCTCAACCTCAACACAGCCCACCGTAACAGCTCCTCTACTCTATCTTCTTCCCTCTCTCGTCTTCCAATTACCGGATCTTGAACTTCATCTCTGCACATCTCTGTGCCACTCCTTTGAATTGGTTCGGTGCTCACTAATAAACTGGTGATCGGCGCTTAACGTTTAAGAAGCGCCTTTGAATTTGCAAATCTGATGAGAATTCTCTTTTAGAAATCGTGCGGATGAGGCAACGCAGTCGATTGGAAACCAGTCTACCAGACATGGAGGTGTTGAAACGATCGCGCGAAAATCGTCTGAAGGAGATGGAGATCGAAGCGATCCTCAAGGAATGCATGACCTACCTGTTCTTCATCCTCGTTCTCTACTTCATCTCCTACCAGGACAAGGACAAAAGATCTTTCCTCTTCTCACAGAACCTCCAGACGCGATTCTTCCAAGGAGATCCAGCCTTTGGCGATGTACGTAAGACACGCAGATCATCAAGTGATCTCATCTATCTATTCTCTATCTATTCTATTTATGTCTAATACATCCCATCCAAACAAAACTCGTTCTAATCTATAGTCTAGTCTGACTTAAACTAATCTGTTCTAATCTAATCCAGTGCAATCCATTCGATTCCAATTCAACGCTGCTCAATCTCACCTAATCAACAACATAATCTAATCTATTGCCTACGGTATGCTGTACCTCTTCCAGATCAAGAGCTATTCGGATGTCTACGCATGGCTGAACAAGACCCTCATTCCTCAGCTCTACACCACCGGATGGTACAACGGTCAGTCTCCGAAGAACTGGCGCGAACTGCTCCAGATCGACGATCACGTGACCATACGACTGGGAGTGGGACGACTCAGACAGCTTCGCATCAAAGACAGTCAGTAGTCCTCGACCTTACAGTCAACGTATCAGTTTATGCCTAACATTTCCTTATCCTAACATAGCTTACTGACACTTAGTTCTGTGCAATGTAACAATTGAGTAAGTAAGCTATGCCTATTTAGTGATGAAGTACGCTGTTGTGGTATATATTATTGTGTAGTACCAGAGACTGCGGCGTTACCTAATGGGGTATGCTATTGTATTTATCAATTTATATAGCGCCTCTCGCAGTGCACACCAATCAGAGGTGCTCGGGTATGAAGAAAAGACGATAAGGTTTGTCGTACTCTCATGGAGAAAGAGATCTTTTGTCAAATCCGGTGTGTATCGGTCACGTCGCTTGGAGAGGATAGATCGACTCGATAGAGATGAAGCCGTCTCACGCATATCGGAGTATTCTACGTTATCGTTTTATGTATTACGTCGGGTGTAAAGTTTATTTCGTCCTGGGGAATCACGCCCTGTAAGAGAAGAGTAGTTTATTGACTGTAGTTATGGAACAAGATATTCCTAGGGGATGCAGGTGGATCGACATCACAACTTATGGGACCAGAGAAGCGCTCTAGAAAAGCGTACCAATCAGAATCCAACAGGTAGTTCTTATACAGGCTCCTCGCAGATCTATATTAAGACTGGCGGTATGGAGGCTCTTCAGATAGTGAAAAACAGAGATAGAAAAGTGGCTTCATAATGGCTAGTGTATATAGAATAGTATTTGTGTAGATTACCTATTGATGCGTCGAAGCTGATGTAATAGTTCTGTGTAATGTAACTCAAGTACTCTAGTAGGAGATGGAAAAATTTCATTTTCAAGAAACATTCGCCTTGAGAAAGTGTTCAGACAATACACATATTAAGCATATAATTCTCCGATACTACTTCGGTTTGCCATGACGTTTTTTCCTCACAAGTGTCTCACGCCAGGGATTGCGAGTTACTGATTCTGCGCGTAATAAGTATAATAAATAAGATAATAATAATAATAATAATAATAATAATAATGATAATAATAATAATAACAACAACAACAACAACAACAACAGCAACAGCAACAGCAGCAGCAGCAGCAGCAGCAGCAGCAGCAGCAGTAGTAGTAATAATAAATATAATGTGATTGGCGACGAAATGTCTAGTCATTGCGTGGTTTTAGACACCTGCAAGGTCGAGGACGCCTTCAGAAACCTCATAACTCACTGTCGAAACGACTACAACTGGATGGATGACGACACGAAATCCTACGGAGTCGGTTGGACCCCGTTAGAGAAGAACTACTCGGCCCAGTGCGCTCAGAACGTGGACAAGAACGACCCTTGGGTGTATCGCGACACTCTGGAGCTGAAGGGGTCGCCGTACATGGGGAAGGTCAACTCGTACAAGGGCGGAGGGTACACTTTCAACTTCTATCGGGATTCGGAGAAGACGCTGGAGAAGCTGGCGGAACTGGAGTCGCAGAACTGGCTCGATGTTCACACGCGAGGTCTATTTGTTGAGTTCACGTTGTACAACGCGAACGTGAATCTTTACGGTTCGGTGATAATGTTGCTGGAGTTTCTGTCGAACGGAGGACCAGTGACGATGCAAGAGGTCAAGGTGTTCCGCTTGACCAGCTACGTCGGACCTTTCGGTGTCGTCGTCATACTGTTCCAGGTGAAGTCGATTAGATTGGATTCGATTAGATAAAATTAGATTAGACTATAGTATTTAGATTATATTGATTATATTATATTGATTTGATTTTAATGATTAGATTATATTAATTAGATTATATTGATTGGATTATATTGATTGGATTATATTGATTTGATCATACTGATTAGATCTTATTGTTTAGATTATGTTGGTTAGGTTGATTAAATTAGTGTAGCTAAGATCATATCAAATCAGATTGATCTGTTGAAGGAGCTTTACAGAATCTTCTAGGTCTTCAATCAAAGGTCACCGTGTTAAAAGTGTGGAATATTTTGTTGACACCTTTTGTTGAGCTGATTTTCCTACACTGCTGTAGATGTTTACTAATAAAGTGTGAATAGTTAATAGGCCTAGTGTAGACAGCCGAGTCGTCTATAAAGATATTTACAGAAAAGTCTACACATTGCCAGACAGTAGGACTTACACATTAAGCGTAGAGCGCAAGTCCACACTTTTTGATCGATTTCCACTCTATTTGTTAGAACGCATCTGTAAGAGAAATGGCGCTAGATAAATCCTAACCATACATTATACGTTGCCTAGGTGATTTACGTCGGCTTCATCATCTACTTCCTCGTCCGCATAATAAAGCTGCTGCGGAAACAGAAACTTAAATACTTCATGGAGTTCTGGAATGTCCTGGAGTTTGTTACCATGGTGATGTCGATCGTGACCGTTGCCATGTACGGGATGAAGATGATCTTTGGAAACGTTGCAATGGATGTCTTGAAAGAGAGCGGATCCGGTCGGTTCCAATTCCTATTCTTACGTCTGTAACCACCCTCTTCAAAATATTTTGTAGTTGTTGCGCCTATTACGCGAGCATGGGCGCCCGGACATAGGGGCAAGAGGGGGCAATTGGCGCTGGAAAATTAATACCTATTTTTTTAAATACTACTTTTTGGTGTTTGGCAAATTTCTTCACACTGAAGCACTATTATTAAAACAATATCCCCAAAAAATTGTTTAGATATTGTTTTAAATTTGAAATTTAAAAACATTTATGAAAAATACCCATTTTTCTTAATTTTCTGTTTTGCATTTTTCAAGTTCTTGCTAAAACATTTAACCGTGACCATTGTGTTTTGCCCCTCCTGCAAAAAATATCTGTGGGCGCTCTTGTACGCGAGAAAACAGTGCACGTTCAATTCCGGGTTACCTTGACATATTTATTTTAACGAAGTTTCATTGTTTTTCACCTAACTTTGTGTTACCTTGACCAAATTCCTTAAAAATGACGTTCCATTGTTTTCTCAGGTAAATTCGTGAACTTCGTGACCCTTGGAGTCTGGGACGAGACGTACGGCTTCATCCTGGCTACAGTCGTCTTCCTATCGACGATCAAATTCATCAACATGCTCAAGTTCAACCGTCGTCTGTCGATGCTGACTGAAACGATCAAAGCGTCTAGCAAGGACCTCAAGGCCTTCATCGTTACCTTCTTCATCTATTTCTTCGCCTTCTCCCAGCTCGGCTACCTGCTCTTCTGCACGCAGATTCCCAGCTACTCCACCTTCACGAATACGATCCAGGTCCTGTTCTGCCTCATCCTTGGGACGCCTGGATTCACCGATATGCAGACGGCACAGTCGATCCTCGGTCCGGTCTTCTACTTCCTCTACACGTGGTTCGTCGTCTTCGGAATGCAGAGCATGTTCCTGTGCATCATCTGTGAGGCGTTCCAGGTCGTTCGCAAGGATCTCGAATTCCAGAAGAACGACTACGAAGTGGCCGACTTCGTGATCAGAAAGGTGAAAGGTCTATTCGGGATGAAGTAGGAGATGAGTTGAGCCAACACCGTATACGTTGGATTACGGTTGATTACGGATATTCTAACTTGTCTACTATGAGTCTAACCACTTGAAATTATCAAACTTATTATTGATTGCAGTCGACAAGTTTATTCGACACTAAATCTTAAGTTGTCGTTGGATAAGTCTGACCACTTTTGAGATAACCTAATTTAACCTGTTATCGAACGCAACCTAATCTGTTATCCAGCATGCTTAACCTGTTATTGAACATGCTTAAATGGTTATCGAACATACTTAACCTGTTATCGAACATGCTTAACCTGTTATCGAACGATCTTGACCTGTTATTCAACGTATTACAGAATAAGCTTTAATTTCATGCATTGATATATTTTATACTTAAACCGAATTTTACATTGAATCTATGGAATTAATTACCTGCAAATTTATGTAACATGGACTTACGAGTTATGAGTTGACGATCTATTGTAAACTGCATAATATATTACGAGTTTCACCATAGCCTAGAAGTTTAGATCACCTAAAGTAATCGTTGTAACATTGGACATTTGTTACAGTAACTACGCATTACATGCTACTGTAAAATTGCGCATTGCGGGTGATCATGAATTGCATGATTGGTTTTAGCATGATGATAATAATGATAATAATAGGCCCAACAATAATAATAAAAATAATAATAAAATTATTAGTAAGCTTTAGGCAAAGTCAAATTAATTTTTATCATAGTGGCACATAGAGCAGGATAATTATGAACTCAATATGTCTTTGGCATATGATATAGTAGTAGAGTAACTGTATTAGTTTCTGTTTCACGTTGCTGTATCATAACAAAGCGGTCTAGTGTCGCCCTCCTTCGTTATAAAAATCCAGGCTGGGACTGGCATCACTGAAAGACAACAGTAGCCAAGTTATGACATCTGATATTTCTCTCCTGGTGTCACAACCATTTCAGTGTGCTTACAACATACGACAATGAACTTCATCTCAAGACACCTGAAAGGGACATGTAACTATTATAATTATTGACACACATTCTGTTAGTCACGAATTAATGAACAATGTTACTTTTATTGTGTACTTCTAGTGGACATAAATTTTCTTCACCAAGAATACTTTTGTTTTGTATTGAATATTTAACAGATAGCACTTGAATCACAAACAGTCGTTACAAGGCAGTTTATTGTCAATCATTTTGTTTATTTGTTTATTATTGCCTGGATGATTCACTATACCGAATTTATTATTAGTAGTACTAATTAAATATGATGCATCTGTTGGAACTGTTTCCAAGGTGGATCATTATTAGTAGGCTAATGTCGTTACTAATAAGCTTATATAGGTTTATTTATTATTATTACCGAGCTTTATTAATAATTATTATTGTTACGAGACTCGAGTTTGAAGTTGGATAAAGGTCTAGGACAAGATGGACACACAAAAACCACTCAGAAAACCGGAATAAGTTTGGTCGTTCGAAAATCCAGGATCAGGTATAAACTAAGCTTAAAAACTACACAATCACGCGTTATGTCTGGAGACAGAATAGACTAATGCGACCAGAAAGTTCCCAGTGATAATTTTATGACTGTGCTTACTTCTTTTCGTTACGGCCAGAGTGAATGCATTTGAACACCAGACAATCGATGTCTACGATCGTTTTAGTCACACCAGTATCCGACGTTACCAGATATTACTTTTACAAACAGTCCAACTGAACGTTTATATAGCACCTTTAAACATCTTGCTCTTTCATTATCGAAGACCCGCTCAGCAAGACGTACTCCTTCAGCGACTCAGGCAACGGAAGACCATCGACCTTGGCCTTGGGATTGCATCCAAGAATCTCACGAACGATCCCCCGGCACTCCTCCTTCAGGGACCTCGGCCGCTTCAGGATGCCCTTGAAGAAGATATCGAACTGAACGAGGGTCCTCTGGCTGAGACGAGCCTCATGGGCGTATGGCGTGCGGAACACAATGTCCTTGAGGGTTCGCAGAACCCCGTAGGACAGTCTGGGAGTGGCATCGATGATCAGCTTGAACATACGAAAGCTGTCGTTCGGGATGGCAGCGTACAAAGGTTCGAGTTCGAGGTGTGGATGGGCGTCCGTGTAGAGGCGACAGCATCTAGACGGAGGACGGACTAGGTGCAGGGCCGAGGGGTTGGCTCCCCAGCGCACTAAAAGCTGGGCCACGGGGAAGTTATTCATTTCGGCCGCCAGGTAGAGGGCCGAAACACCCGTGTAGGACAACTGAAACAAAATGCAGACCACTTACGAATGTAATGTAATGTCAAGTAACATAACATTCTACATCACCTTCTAACAATGCACCGCTGATTAGTCAGCAAATTTGAAGGGTGAAAATCTATGACGTCCAACCAGTGCATATTTTAACGGATTTGGACTACTGGGACAAAGTCTGCTACACTACTTTCAATGTTGTTGGAACCTAACAGTGAAAGTAGAGTATTACCTGGGAAATCACCAAAACTACTGGGACAAATCCTAAAACTACTGGGGCAAATGCTAAAACTACTGGGACAAATGCTAAAACTACTGGGACAAATCCTAAAACTACTGGGGCAAATCCTAAAACTACTGGGACAAATCCTAAAACTACTGGGGCAAATCCTAAAACTACTGGGACAAATCCTAAAACTACTTGGACAAATCCTAAAACTACTGGGGCAAATCCTAAAACTACTGGGACAAATCCTAAAACTACTGGGGCATTTGTCCCAGTAGTTATACAGTTAAAATATGCACTGCGTCCAACTGAATAGTCATCGTGTTTTTTTTACTTCTTTTAGCACGCGTTGATCAAGTTCTAGCGATTATGTACTCAGTGCAACTAGTAGATCACCTCGGCTTGATCATAACGCGTGAAAACTATAATAGGAGTAAATATCGTTGTATTGATGAAAGACAGAGGCTCTCTCTTCTTTAGTCCAGAAAGCACTGAAGATGGTTTGGTAGAGGTTCTCAGATTAGATTCCTACCTTGTTGACGTCACAGCCAGCCTCGAGTAGTATACGCGCTATGTTTGCATATCCAAGGGCGGCAGCGGCGTGAAGGGGAACCTGCTGGACACCCCGGTCAATGTTGATCTTCGGGTGGCTGAGAAGGGTGCGAACAATCTCCTCGTTGCCCTTGGTGCTGGCGACCCACAGTGGGGTGTTACCGTCACGGTTGGGTAGGTTCACATCACACCCTGTTGCACAATGACAACGGAAATTTATTGCAGTCCGAGCACAACGTTCCAACATGGCGTTATATAAATTTATTTAAATTTCTGTTACATTAAGGTCCGGGAATGTGTTTGTGTGACGTTAGGACTCTAACAGATTTCTCATCATATGAAACGAAATCAAACGGCACTGCAGTGACAGTGCAGTGTAGGCCTATTAGATTACAGTACACTAAGCTATTTGACAAAGTCTTACATTACTTAAACAGATCGGACTCTCATTTGTACCATTGGCAGAGACCAACATTGCATCACATTACTTTGTTAGCCTCTCGTGTTGGTGAATTGTGGCTATAATTACATTACTTTACGGAATCCAGCCAGTCGACTGATTTATTTAATCAATCAGCTATGGACAGTATTTTAAAACAAATACTTTTTAAAATACTATTTTTAAAAACTAGTAAAGTAAATTCACTTATATTAGAACTTAATATAGAAAGGTATTTGTACTTAAACTTAAAATAAATACTTTGAGTTTTAATTAAAACACATACTTTGAGTAAATAGTATTTTAAACCGTAATTATGAACTACTTCTGATAATACCATGCCTTAATTAAAATAAATGGCAGATCAGTATATATTTAATGCGAACATTGAACCTTTATTGATGAGTGTAGGGTGTTAATTTTGGCCTGACAGTCATTGACTGTCAGTCCAAAATTCGTCCGTGAGCGAACAGCGCTCAGATAACGAACGAAAGATCGCCACCACTGGGGCTCTCGCACACACATAGAACCCAAACAGATTTCCTGATCCATATTGCACTGAGGACGATCGATCATTGGCTGTTTTATTAAATGATTTCACCTATCGATTGATTGATCGGTTATTGTACAGACCGGCCTTGATAAGTAGATCGACTGCCTCAGCGTATCGCTGTTGTATGGCAACAAACAATGGCGACTGGTGCGTCTTCAATTCGCAGACATCGGTCAGACTTCCCGCCTCCAGAAGCAAACGAATGATCTGGAGACAATCAACACGCAACCTGTCCAATCTGTTTTCAGTTCAATTGAATGTCAACTGAAGTTACGTTGCTTATTAATTGACCACCAGCAACAGAATTCCTCAGTAATACCTTAAGTTCAATAGTTGACGCTGGTGCTCCAAAGGACACCCAAAGAGACCAACTGGTCTACCCAGTTACGATAACACATTTCAAGCGGGCCTTACAAGTTACAACAAATGATGTGGGCTTTTTAACGAATAATTTTTGAATTAGTGCCAGTTCCAAGGTGCTAGAAAAATAATGATAATCACTAGTGGTAACAACCTATGTTGTGAATGCTTTTAAGAGTTCATCCTCGTAAAGTTACTCTCGAACCAGTTTTCAAGCATTGAACAAAATATTACCGTTGCTTTGTTACGAATTCATAAAACCATCAAGTATAGTGTTTTGGTAACAATTTTACTACAGAAATTGACGTATACTATTAAATCTGGTAAAAGCAGATCCTACTGTGACTAGAAGCCTCACAAAGAAACAACTACTTCATGTTAGGCACATTCAATGTCGCCTACTAAATTCTGTTTAACTGCTAAAAAAAGTCACAGTTAAAAATGTCACATTTAGTGTCTGCTGCGTCACGTAGTTCACAGACGTTAAGAATAAATATGAATAAATGCCTTGTGCAGGCAATGAGAGAAACGATGTGGTAGGTAGACCGCGATTAACTGCGAGAGCTAAAGACTAGACAAGTTAGAAGTAGTGTAGTGGCTATAGAACGAAAGTAGAGAATTGGTACAGAGGACAGACGAGAGAGGCAGAAGAGCTGCTGTTAAAACAAACAGATACTTGGAGAAAAAAAATTAAATGTTTATACAACGTAGAGAGGAAAGATTTCAGAGAATAAGGCAAGCTAGGCCTATACACAATGCCGAGTCACTATATAAGAGATAAAAAAGTTGATGTAAAAGAAAGAAACACTTAACAGAAATACGATGTCGTTTAAATACTGGATCTGAATATTTGTACTAAGGCTAGACTAGGGAGATATGTCGGGAAGGTAGAGCTGATGTGAATTTTAAACTAAATGTTCATGGACTATACAGTAGAAAGATAGTTTATATATATAATACGCGATTGAACCGAGTTACAGGGTTATCGGGAAATCGTAAATAAGGAATACATAATGGAAAAACAGTTAATTCTCCGGGGAGTGTAACGGAAAGAACTTGGCGGAGGAAATGGTAATTCACAGACGTTAACACGGGGCTGTTCAGGGATATTGAGTGTCACACGGAGGTATTAAAGGAGGAGGAGGAGGTAGGACTCGAGGATTTTTAATAAAACAGATTCAGAACCAAACGGGTTCAACGCTTGGGTATCAAACTTACCGAATGTTTCTTCGCATCTTCATATCAAACGTGTGCATTACAGAAAGGTAAACATCGTTATGGATTTTAAAAAAGGTGTTTAGATAGGATAGTGTAGAGGATTTCAAAGAGGTTTCACGAGGCACAATCCCACACAAATGCCATTACATAAACTGCCAGAACAATTAGGTGTTCCAATCCATTGGATATTGAGGGGAGGTAGGGTTGCGGTGGATCTGAAAAGGTATTCGGATCATATTGGTAAGACAACATTGGAAGGATTTCAAATCAATTTCTTGGTTGACTTATGACCCCAAAACAAATGACATAGGCCTATCACATAAAGAGTGACCGAGTAGCCTACACCAAATTTAGAGCAAGAGCCATAAAAACATCAACATTGCGGCACAATAGGGCCTAACAATAGCCTGAAATCCAGAAAAATACTAGTCCCGAGAAATTTAACCATGTCACTATAAAATAACGACTTTCCATCTAAACTGTAGTTTATCAAACAAGAACTTTTCAACAAATGAGAAACTCCAAGACGACCTAACATCATCATTACTTGTCGCCAGCATCCCTTGGGCCACCTAATCTGCCGAATAAAAATAATGGTATCTCTCTAAGCAGTACATTAACTCGTCAAACGAAACGCAGATAACTGCCTAAACCTTAACTCGGCAAAAGCTATATTGGCAACTCCGTAACAAAACCTTAACTAGCCAAAAATGACCACTCAAAACCATAAATCGCCAAATCAAAACCAAGATGACTCGTTACGTAAGAACTTAATGACCAACTGAAATTAAAATGACCAGCCAATGAAAACTTGTCATCGGCCAACACAGGATTGTACTCTGGCCATAACCAGCACACCACAGCACCCATCAAAGGACTCACCACTCCAGTCATGGGCCGATAGCACCGCACGAACTCACGGTTGCTCTGAGGAAACCGATAAAGTAAGCAGAACGACAGTAAGGTTTTACGCTGCTGCCGTCCCTTTTGATCATGCGCCCGTATACGCGGCTACGGTTTCTCGTGGCCTCGGGATAAGGATATGGCAAGTGCTTCGCTCGCTGCGGATCTGGATTATAGAAGGATGAATGTCTCGCTCCTCATGGATCTGGATTATACAAGGATAGCTGCCTGGTTCTTTGTGGGTCTTGGGTAACATTTGGACCTCTAGTTAGATTTGGGAACTGCTTCGTTCCTTGGTTATCTGTGGTCAGTTTTGGGTAATCAACTCGTTTCATGTGGATTTGCGGCGGAAATAGAGTAGCCGAAACCCATCTCCTGAGGCTTCTAGGTCACAATCTCATTTTCTATGTGGTGTGATTTGCTTTGGGTAAATGGGTACCTATTTTTTTCTGTCGCCATATGATTAGATCAAGGAAGCTGTACCATATTGTGGTGCATTTCGGTTGAATTCGGTGCTTGGTTCTCTGTGGCCTTTGAATGACATTAGGATCAGAGGGCTGGTCTTTTTCCCTGAAGCTTTAAAGGATGAAATAAGGATGCGTTACTTTCAGAACGAGTCACTGCCCCTTCCCTAGGGTGTTGGCATAATGCAAATTTTCAAAATCGAGGGTTTTTACTCAAGTCGTTTAATCTTTCTCTTTGGGTTTCGAATTAATGTGCTTAATGGTCTAAATGGTCTTGTACTGTAATATGGCGTAGCTTACAGCAGCGTAATGTAAATGTCCAAAAACTTTCATCACCACGCAAAAAAGACGTTTTAAATGACAGGTGCTTTAAAAGGGTCGCAATTTCGTCACTTTTTCACAGTTAACAGTTACCATGGCATTGTAATCAACAACATGATGACAACGACATCTATGATGACGACGCTTAGAATTGTGATGACGATGGCAACAGTGACGATGATGATTTTAACATAATGACCGCTCTAGTGACGACGACGACGACGACAAATACGATGGTGATGACGATGATGATGAATATGATGAACATGGCTGACAAATGATGATGATGATGATGATGATGATGATGATGATGATGATGATGAAGATGATGATGATGATGATGATGATGATGATGATGATGATGATGATGATGATGATGATGATGATGAAGGTGATGAAGATGATGATGATGATGATGATGATGATGATGATGATTATGATGATGATGATGACTGCTGATCATAACCATGAAGGAGATTAAGCCGAAGAATTTGTATAAATGATGAGCCAATAAATATGTCTATCATATTCTGAATATTGTATCCTAAAATAATAACTGTGAGGAGGAAGCAAGGAGGGAGGTTACCTGGTTGTCAGCCCTTCGAGCAATCGCTGTGTAGAGGGGCAATTCATTCTGCTGATTGACATTATTGACGGGACAACCTAAGAAAACAAATGATACTTTTGATTTCAGAAATCATCACCTGTTTGATAAATTGATGTGCCATGATAACATACCAATGCTATCCTAATTTAATTTAATTTATTTATATATTGCACTCATTATTCCAGCAAGGTCAGTAATCTGAATCCGAAAGATTGTGGGCAAACGATTGTTACATGAAGTTCGCTCATCATGCTCTAACCAACAACCATTGGATTGAAGCTTAAGTGCACTACCAAATTATTATCCTCGAATTGCTTACCGTCTACGGTGGATAGTTCCAGTGCTTCCACACCTCAGTGAGATAGACGAGTGCAGGTTTGATGCTCGCAAAGTACTTGCCTGCCTTGATAAGAAGTTCCATTATATCGGGACTGTTGCCATAGACTGCTCCGTGTAGGGGTGTGTCTCTTCTGACGGTCACCATGGTTACGTCGGCCTTCTTTTCCAGAAGCATCTTCACAATCTCTGCAGAAAAGCAGAAACTGTCATTAGACCAGCAGACTTATACTACTTTCTCTGGATAAACTCTCTCGATTATTTTTTAATGAAAGTTCTCTATGTAATAAGCATGAGTATATAGCCTACATACAGTCATACACATATATACAGGTATATTTATATAATTATATAGGTAATTATAATGTAATTATATGTAATATATATGCTGTTAGATTGCCATGTTAGGCGACCTTGTGAGAGTTTGAAAAAGCCATATATTTATAAGTAAATGTAGAATGTATGTGCATGTATAAATGCATATTCGCAGGTTATTGCACTATCATGTACTTAATTTTGAGATATTCTATTGCATTATGATAATTATATATGTGTTACGTATTTAATTTTGAGATATTCTGTTGCATTGTGATTGTGTAGCATATAATTGTTAAGTAGTGTTGTCTTGCTGACCAATTTCTCCGCCATAAGCAGCGTGGAACAGTGGAGTCCATCCTTCCTTGTCAGCAACATTGACGTCGCATTCTGCCTTCAGCAACCGTTTCACCATTTCCAGCTGCATCTCTCTTTGTCCGTAAACTGCGGCAGCTGACAAAACCACAAAGCATTCGTCGGAGAATAATTCGTTTTGTTTATATCCCTTTAAACTGTTATTGCAAATAATAGTTAAAATTTGCTAAAATTTCACCGATTCCTTGACATTTTCAATTGAATAACCGATTCCAAACTTAATTTACATTACCATGGCTGACCTTATCTTATTCTAACCTACATGATATTGTAGGGGTGTGTATGGCACACACAGGAATTTGAGAGAGGGGTAGATTGAAGACAGACAGAGACAGCCAGACCGACACCTTAATATACAGACAGAGACAGCCAGACAGATATACACTGATATACAGACATAGACAGAGGCAGATAGAAGGACAGACAGAGATACAAAGCGAGAGGGAGACGGTCAGACAAAACAGTCAGACAGACAGACAGATGGACAGTCAGACAGACAGAGAGTAACGAGGAAAGACAGAGACCAGTGCTATGCGTAGGCGTTGCAGGAATGCACTTTCGTGCGTAGCACAGGTAGGGGAATCGTGCCTGTGGTTAAGCCACAGGCCTGCACGTGAAAATATGTAGACCAAGCGACGTCGACCGAAAGGCTACTTAAGTGTAGAGTTGAACTGTAGAGTAGCTCGGCTCAGCTCGGTCGGTCGGTGTCGCTGCTGGAAGATGTGCTCGTGACAAACGACTCAACGTCAACCGAGTGTTCGATTTATTCTGTTGGTCGACTACCCCGAATATCGGGCGATCAACCGACGTTACAACTTTACCTAAGTTTGTCATCTACAGTGTCTGTCCATTCTGCTCAATATCTCTCTCCCTGTGTCTGTCTGTATATCGCGCCGATGTCTCATGCACAAGGTATCAACCGATAGCGCACCAAAACCAATCCGGAATCAAGTAAATATTCATGGAGGCATAAGGAATTATTTTCAGTATTGTGGTTGGCCTGAGTTCAATCCTTTATGAAAAAAGCGTCAGTTTGAAGCAAATCATTATCTGAAGCCAATACAAAGATTTATAGTTTTACACACAGGGTCGTATTTTACACAGAGGGGTCGGGTCATATAATATTTTAATATGTTATGCACTAGTTGTGTCTTAGACAAAGCGTTATGAACTCTGGATTTTGAACATGCCTGACTATGATGGCAACAAGCATCGAGTTACAATAATCAAGGCTACTGAAGACCAAATAATTTGCCATCGGTGACCTGTCACAGTGAACATAACGCCAAACTCTGCGCTTGTCACGAATGTACGTTAATATGACTACTCAGTCCTCACCCATATACCATTTACGTAGTTGCTTAGAGACACAGAATGCATCATACATTGTTTGATTGCGGAGTGGATTGGAGCCTCGAGGGTCTCGTGTTTCACGGTGTTGATGTTGCATCCAGCGTCGACTAAGATTTCGACGATA
This sequence comes from Aporrectodea caliginosa, assembly GCA_020284085.1. Classification (NCBI taxonomy): domain Eukaryota; kingdom Metazoa; phylum Annelida; class Clitellata; order Crassiclitellata; family Lumbricidae; genus Aporrectodea; species Aporrectodea caliginosa. The sequence continues at coordinate 237,148 of JACEVL010000084.1, forward strand.
TCCATGTGACGATTTGCAACTGCCTCTGAAAATATATACATGTAGTATATGACAGATGACTTATGTGGTCTTGAACAGTGAAAAACTATCAGTCCTTCTGCCATCATCATCATCATCGTCGTCGTCGTCGTCATCATCGTCGTCGTCATCATCATCATCATCATCATCATCATTAGCATCATGGTGGTGGTGGTGGTGGTGGTGGTGGTGGGTGGTGGTGGATGATGGATGGATAGATGGATGGATGGATGGATGGATGGATGGATGATGATGATGATGATGATGATGATGATGATGATGATGATGATGATGATGATGATGATGATGATGATGATAACGATATGCATGCATGCATTGCATACATGAAAACACACACACAGGCCTACATAGATATGACACAAGACACATAAAGATAAATATTTATAGACAGAGTTGTACCGGTGAAGGGTGTGCATCCGCGGGTGTCTGCTCTGTTGATGTTGGCCTTGGCTTTGATGAACTCACAGACGATATCTACGCAGCCGATCTCAGCCGCAAAGTAAAGGGCCGTCCGTCCATACTGGTCGACGGCGTCAAGCTCACACCCTAGAACAATCAACACACACACACACACATCATGACATATGCCATCCCGCATCGTTAACATTGAGATAGGTAATGGGCCCCATACACATGTGCAAATGTTATAGACCTCTAACATATACAGGTAAGCCTAATTAGCCTATACATACACGTACGTGTATACACATATGACCATTTTCCCTGTACGGATCAGAATGCTGGATGAGAAAATAGTTCTCACAGCAGAAAAGTTGACATTAATGTCGGCTATTCAAGGTCGGTTACAGAAAATTTCAAGGATTTCAAAATACAGAAAATTAGAAATGATTACATATTAAAGACAGTTCAATTATAGGCGTCCAAAGTTGTTTGGAGTCCAAACAAATCTGCTAAAGAAAGTCGTCCATCGAATACTTTGATGGTTTGGTCAAGTAAACAGAATTCCACACAATGCATTAGACCTACAAAGGGTCGTCCATTAATTATGTCAACAAATTTTAGGCAATTTTTGACCCCCTCCCCCCTTGTCAACAACTGTCAAACATTGACGGACCCCTAAAAATTATGTCAACAATCCCAGAACCCCCCGCCTACAAAAAAGAAACAAAATGGCTCAATACATGCAGAATCATTTTTCAAAATTTTTACACTAAAAAATGGAATCTCGAATTTCAAAATATATGAGTTTAGTTTATTACCAGCTTTTTAGTAGTACATGTATATTAAACATTAAGCACTTTATACATTTTTAGCATTTCTTAATGTTTTCGCTACCATTTGGAAGGGTCTTTGTTGATTTATTGGAGAAAAATTTCTTGACGTCAACATGTACCGAACCCCCCTCCCCCTTGTCAACAACTGTCAAACTTTTCCAAACCCCTCCCCTCTATTTTGTTGACATAATTAATGGACGACCCCAAGAAAGATTCGAAAGAAACAGAAACAGAGGCAGACCAAGACTAAGTGGGATAGACAACATAAATGAGGACATTACAAGACTTGGACAAAGATTGCTGGGATAACTGGACTTGATAAATGACCGAGGGCAATGGCGATCATTTATTCGTACCCGTCGCCGCCAAATGGCTGCATCAGGAACTGATGATGATGATGATGACGACGACGACGATGATGATGATGATACATAGGTACATACAAGTCTTTGATTGTAAATGAAGGGGAAGATCTATTTTTCTGTCATGTCTGTCTACCTGTCATGTCTGCAAGTTTGGCTGCGTTATTGTCTCTCTGCCGTATTTGTCTGTATTTGTCTGTCTATCACTCTATCTGCATGCCTGGCTAACTGGTGTTTACATCTGTTACGTCTACCTGTCTGTCTTCTCTGCCATGCCATTCATGTTTGTCTTTCTGCATGTCCATCTATCTTGTCTGTCTGCTCGCCTGCCTGCTTGGGCCTCGATATTTCGTACAGCGTCATTATGAGTTGTCAAGTCTGGTTCAATCAGGTGAGACTTTAGAATGGTGCTGTGCATCTGGCAAAGGGTTTGGGATGTGCCATTGTGGCCAGTCTGGCTGTCTGTTTGTTTCTGGGCCTGCCATTCTGTGTTTATGTTTGGTTAACTTATTGAAGACATGGGGGCATTGAGCTGTCTATAGTAGAGCAGCGCCTATGGTCTACCTGAGTTGATGAGAAAGCGAACGACGTCGTTTTCGTTCGCTTGAGTGGCGACGATCAGCGCAGTCTTCCTCTCGTTGTCGCTCCAAAGCAGATCGCACTTGGCCTCCACCAGCAGCTCCACGATCTTCAGGTGTCCGTTCAGTGCGGCCAAGATGAGGGGCGACTGTCCCTTCAGATTGGCACGGTTCAGATTACACCCGGCATCCACAAGCTGTTTGGCCACGTCGAAGAGACCGAGCTCCGCAGCGCAGTGGAGCGGGGTCAAGCCGTCGACGTTCGAGGCCTCGGTGTCCGCCCCAGCCGCCAGAAGGACTCGTACGACGCCGACTTGGTTCCTTGTGACGGCCTGGTGGAGTAGGGTGTTGTCGTCTTGGTCGGCCGAGATATTGGCTGAGGCACCGGACGAGAGAATCAGGCCACAGATTTCTTCTGAGTCGAGCCGAACGGCGAGTTGGAGGGCAGTGGCGCCGGCATACGTGGCATCGAGGCAGAGATTGGGTTCTGTGAGAAGGGTACGCACGGCAGATAGGTCGGGCTTTCGGATGGCGGAGTGCAGCTGGCGGAGGGTCTGCGATGTCTCCTTCCTATGGGTGCGGTGCGTCGATGATGGCATCTTCTCTGTCGTCAAAAACAATAAGAAACTGGTTGCATTGTTTACATTAGACCTTCCTTCCTCCTGCCCTCTCCTATCTTCCTCTGATTTCCTCCTCTGTCTTTCTTTGTACTCCTGATACCCGTCCCATCCCATCGCATTCCATGTGTTACTCGACAGGTTTTCCTTGCATCCCTCCTTCCCCTTTCTCTCTGCTCTGCTCTGCTATCTGCTCTGCTCTCCTCTCCTATAATCTAATCTCATCCCCCTCTCCTCTCCTGATTTTTGACTACGGCTGACCATCTTTTCAAGCTTTATGATAACTTTAAAACGTAACTGGACAAGTCATTACATGAGATCAGGAAAACTATTCCCTACGTGGCGCCTGCAGCGCAGCTTACACGTGCCTGGAACCAATGAATGAATTCTATCCACTTTAGTAATTAACCTGTATTTAATATTTCTCATGCAAGAGGGAAAGTTCCGCTCTAACCTGCTAACGAGTAGGACATGCCTCGTAATGATAGTCCTTCACAAACAGACAGCTAGGGCCTAGCTAGCGCCGGTTTTTTGTGCTGTTCGAAATCTCAATCTGAGCAACTATCTTTGTAAAACTTCTCGTACAAGCATCACCATTCACAGCCGAACAACGTAGGCTGCATTTCGACAAACTTCGGTTCTTTATAAATTAATGCATAACTCTAAACCGAATCGCAGTTAAGTCCGAATCTCTAAAACGCAGATTACAGACTGGGCTTCAGCTGTTTACTGCTTTCCCTGTACGGCCTGTGATTTTTCCAGCAGAGCCCAAAGTTTAAGACTGTAAGCTAATTTAACATAAGTGTGGTAGAAAATCTATTCCGCCGTAAATACGACCCGGCTTCTCACGTATAATTATGTTGACTAAATTTCAAGCTTAGGACCATGTGTTCGCTGTGAAATATGGCTCTGTTACCTCTTGTGCTGTTGACACAACATTGGCAAGAAATTAATTGGAAATCCTAAACTTCTAAAGCGCTACTTGATGGCTAATCTAAGGGTATATGTTCATTCATAAGTCAAAGAGGTTGTCTAGAGGTACCGTGCCAAACAATATCCTTTTGCCAGGAAATCAGAGCTAGAAGGAGGCAGCGGAGCTATTACGATGGTGTGTAATTACAGTGCAGCCCCCCCCCATATTGACATAAAAACTGATGGGCTGACCCAAACACTGGTTAAAGTGCATCAATTGTGTCATTTACCGTATTGTAACTATAAACATACACGTCGTCTTAGTATATTGCATGTTCATGTCACGTAATGTAACTAGGCATTTATATAGTGCCTTCTATAGGTATCTTGAAATGGCGCTATATAAATCAGCCTAAAGGATGTCATACTGCAGAGCGGATACATTTTTGCGATTCTCATTTAAAGCCTACTTACTTCGTCACCATCTTCATGTAAACATTATTGCTAATTAGATATATTTACTAATTATTTAGCTCGCATTAATTCACGAAATCACCTCAGAAGCTTCAATCGCTGGAAAGAGGTGAGTCTTCGGTTATTTGCGAAATGAGATGAGAACGAGAAGTAAGACATAGTTTTCGGCTGAGCATATTTTCAACCACATGACTGTTCCTCGGCTGTGCAGCACCGCCTTCCAGACGGAAAGCGGATTGGCAATGTCCGTTGATGCGGCTGAAGTGCAATGAGCCAGGAATATTGTACCCAGTGAAAATCTATCCACACTGACGGATAGATGCGTTCGTGATAGCCTGATGGCTGCCTGTAATTCCGCGTGGAGCCGAGGCCGGTGTGGCTCGAGAAATCTGGGCCGGCTTCTGACCCAGATCCATGAATTATACGTTTCCAATGGAAACATTCTCACAAGTGATGGGAACAGATGCCAGTGACTAAGCTTTATTACTAGACAGCTGATGTCTATCAGCGTTCAGGCCACTTTAGTGTCATCTGGCTCCAGACATGTTTTAATATGTCAAGGTTGTAGTAATAGCAGTAGAATCCAGTGTGTAACTACGTCTTTTGACAGAAAGGCTGTCAGATATGATACATTACCTTACAATTTATCATTTCTGCATATGATCATCTGTCAAGATTGTTGGTCTCGCATTTTCAATTGTTTAACGACGTCTGTCAGGACTGTTTAGTCGACCTCGCCTCACTTTGTTATTCTCTCTGTTTGCCTTTAAGATTGGATTTGTAAGTAGTTTCTGAGTCACTGGGGTTCTCGATAGTGTAGTGGTTAGAGCGCTGGACTGTCAGTCGAGAGGTCGGGGTTCAAATCCCCGCCAAGGCAGACATTTGGATCGAGATTTCTGCTCCATCTGCATCCCTAGCCAACTCTTAGCTATGATGAGTACACTGTCAGTGGGAAGAGGAGACGGCGTGGGAAAGAACTGGCCACCTGCCCTCATATGCCGAGGCTAAGAAAATGAAGTCAATAACACTACATACCCATGGCTGCCTCAGGGCTAGCATAATGGACTGCTCTTCTTCTTCTTCTTCTTCTTCTTCTTCTTCTTCTTCTTCTTCTTCTTCTTCTTCTTCTTCTTCTTCTTCTTCTTCTTCTTCTTCTTCTTCTTCTTCTTCTTCTTCTTCTTCTTCTTCTTCTTCTTCTTCTTCTTCTTCTTCTTCTTCTTCTTCTTCTTCTTCTTCTTCTTCTTCTTCTTCTTCTTCTTCTTCTTCTTCTTCTTCTTCTTCTTCTTCTTCTTCTTCTTCTTCTTCTTCTTCTTCTTCTTCTTCTTCTTCTTCTTCTTCTTCTTCTTCTTCTTCTTCTTCTTCTTCTTCTTCTTCTTCTTCTTCTTCTTCTTCTTCTTCTTCTTCTTCTTCTTCTTCTTCTTCTTCTTCTTCTTCTTCTTCTTCTTCTTCTTCTTCTTCTTCTTCTTCTTCTTCTTCTTCTTCTTCTTCTTCTTCTTCTTCTTCTTCTTCTTCTTCTTCTTCTTCTTCTTCTTCTTCTTCTTCTTCTTCTTCTTCTTCTTCTTCTTCTTCTTCTTCTTCTTCTTCTTCTTCTTCTTCTTCTTCTTCTTCTTCTTCTTCTTCTTCTTCTTCTTCTTCTTCTTCTTCTTCTTCTTCTTCTTCTTCTTCTTCTTCTTCTTCTTCTTCTTCTTCTTCTTCTTCTTCTTCTTCTTCTTCTTCTTCTTCTTCTTCTTCTTCTTCTTCTTCTTCTGCGTCTTTGTCATCCTCTCTCCAGTGTTTTAGTTGTCGGGGGTTGGGGGTTCAACCCCTAGTTCTTTTTCTAACCCCTCAGCTAAGTAACTGAAAGATGCTGGGGTTAGGTCTTGACCCCCCCGGCTGTTGCTCTGTCATCAAGTACAAAAGAATATATTATAAATACGACCATTTCCAATGGAAGCCCAAAAAAACTTAAAAGTTAAAACCCCATTGAAATTTTTTCCTGGCTACGCCACTATGATTATGTAATTTCTTTGTTATGTCGCATAGATAAATTTAAAGAAGAAACTAAGATATCTCATGAGTCGTCAGTTGTTTCATATTAACAACATTAAAATTTAATTTAGACTTATGATCATATACTTTCGAAATCTGCAAAATTTTCGACCCCCCCAGTTACTTTTTGACAACTAAAACACTGCCTCTCTCTCTATATATACATGTATATATAGAGAGCACGTTACCAACGTGGAAATTTTCCGCTGCACGATGCACATTGCAGTGTTAGAGAAGATGCAAGCAAAGCGACTCCGGCTGCTTGGACACATCGTGCGCTGCGAAGATAATCATAACCTGGGCTATGCTATAGGGCCCTGGCAGCCTTGATTTCCAGCATTCCGAGTGAATGGAAGAGGACTGTTGGGTGCCATCGCAGGACATAGACAAGAACGATGGAAGCGGATTCTGCCCCTTCCAGTGCATATACTAAACTTTGGGCTGCACTCATCCTGGAGACGAACATATAACAGAAATAGATTGCTACATGCTGTGGAAATGGCAACGGTCGAGAGTGGGGAATACCACAGATGATGATAATAATGATGGTTCTGTAAATTACCGGATTTTACTCCAATACACCGATCAGCTACAGACTTAATCTCTTCAAAATGACCCTCGTTACCTTTTGCAGCTCGGGTCCACCTAATGCTGCTATCCTTGTATAAAAGGAACCTCATAGCCTAGCACGAAGCTACGTGCTGGCTTATACATTCCACTTGCACTTAATCCTATCGGACAAATTTCAGATCAGCTTCCTCTCTGTCTGTCTCTCAGTCTTTCTGTTTTCCTGTCTGTCTATGTCTGTCTGTCTTTCTCTGTCTCTATCTGTCTGTCTGTCTGTCTGTCTCTTTCTCTCTCTGTGTCTCTGTGTGTTTCTCTGTGTCTCTCTGTGTCTCTCTGTCTGTCTCTGTCTCTCTCTGTCTGTCTCTGTCTGGTGCTGTCTCTGTCTGTTGCTGCCTCTGTCTGTCTGTATCTTTAAGCTTGATAAAAAAAATTGACGTATTTCTTAATTTTTTATTTTGGCTGGGCTTTACTGTCAACAATTCTGTCAAGTCCATAGGCCTTTGAATTTCTTCATGTCTAGTTTTCTTTATAATAAACTTCTATAATTAGATGGATATAAACAGTGTGAATAACCTAATATGCCAGTCATCTTTGATATTGCGGCGTCGTTAAATAAACGTATTATTAAACTGGTGAAGCTTTAGTGCACCTGAGACGTCCGATTAGTAATCTACACATGCTTTTAACACGAACGCCTCTGCATCAGAAAGGCAACGGGATAACTGCATGAGATGTCGTAAGTTTTGTACAGGGATCATTGCTCGAGGTGAAGTAAGTTCAGTATACGCCCAAGCAATGCTGTTAGTATCAGCTAATGGCTAATGAAAGTTTGGGTGAATTTGACGGTTAAGGCGAATCTTTTGGGGGTAATGCAAAGATTACTGTTTCAGTTTCAGTGGGTTGGTTGAAGTAAGGGTGAAAATAGAGTAGGCTAATTCTTATTGAAAGGTTATAGTTATACTGTGGATTTATGCAGTTAGTGGTTTTGGGATAGTTCCTATCGTTGGGTTAAATGCTCGGGTAGTGGGGCTAGGATTACATACTTGTGGTAATATCCAGAGAGAGGTCGAGTTAAGACTCATGGGATGGGTCGGAGAATTCAAAAGGTGACCTTTCTAACGCTTATGATTCCGTTTCTCCAAAGGGGGTTGTTTACACCTGACGATCAAATGCACGCATCGAGTGCACGTTACCTTTCCACAGTGAAAGCACAGGTGAAAGCACAGGTGATTGGAGCCGCGTACCTGCGCAGACTATCCGATGAAAGCGATGGCAAGTGTACAGCATAATGTCGAGCAAACAGGCACCCCACTCGTGTCGTGTCATGGTTGCGTTACAATGGTAGGTGTGCTGCCTAAAGAGCGTCTGGGGGCAGAATAACTAATGGCTGAGAGGAGAATTATACGTCACATCATAGGCTAATGCTGCGTTCCCGTGAGCTCGTGTCATCAGCTATTTTCATCTGCTGCCCACGGACGTAAATCAAACGATTAACTAATGAAGTCGTGCCTTTGGCCCATCTATATAGCTCCAATTTTATGGTCGTTGCATTCCTTCGTCTGTTCAATGATCTGATCATTCTTTTATTCATTCAGTCATCTTTTCCAATGACTTCATAAATTACAGATGTGATTCCTTGGGCGCTTGAGTGAAATCATTATTCGTTGAAGTCCAGTCTGGAAATTGATTGGGTCACGAATACCAGAAGTCAGGCCATAGCCGTACCAAAAAATCTATAAAGTGGCTGTTCAAGTTGGGCTATATATATGTTCGGTGTATATGGTAAGACCGAGGAGGTATTAGCGGGCACTGGTTATTGTACCACATACCTTTAATACCATAACACCTACTGTACCATACTACGATCTCCTACCACATCTTACTATAGCATACTACTTAGCATACTATACTACATAGCATACGATACTACCAACCATGTCTTGCTGTATGCGTACCACACCAATCATACTACCATAAACCTGCCATAATATACCACCCATTCCATACCACTCGTTGGTGGCTAATAGGCCTAGGTTATGGCTAATCAGTGTATTAGGCCTATCTGTAGATCTATTTTAATTGGGCGAATTGGTCTCTGCTCTCTCGGTCGATGTTCAAGCATCGACGGCGCCAACCTTATGCTCTGTCTATATGTCAGAGTTACGTAGGCTATATAAGGAGGTGGAAGGCAAGCATGGGTTGTATGGGGAAAAGGAAGGACGAGAAGGAAAACAAAGAGGAGGAGGAAGGACTGGAGCAGTACGAGGAGGAGGAGGAGGAAAAAGAAAGAGGAGACCAATCAGGAGTAGTATGGGGACAGAATGTGGCTGGAGACAAGGAGAATGAGGACATGCCATGGAAGAGAGCAATAAGGAAAGGACAAGGATGAGGAAGACAAGAAGGCAGAGCAGATTCGAAGAGGATTGGAAAAGAAAAGCACGAGGAAAGAGAGGCGAACAAGCAGAAAGACTGGAACAAAACAAAGGGACAAGGAGGGGAGAAGGCGTAGGATGAAGACAAGGAGAAAGAGACGGAGTAAAAAAGTATGAGAAGGAGGACAAGAGGAGGAGGACGAAGAGAAGAAGGAGGAGGATAAGGAGGAGGTAGGACAAGCAGGAATGATATATACTACTATGATTAATGTAACTGGCGTTGGTTTTATAGGACTATGACGCAAATGCATACTTATGCTAACGCAATACTTGTAGAATACGCTATAAATGAATACACACACACACACACACACACACACACACACACACACACACACACACACACACACACACACACACACACACACACACACACACACACACACACACACACACATATATATATATTCATGTATATATGTATTATGCATGTATTATGTATATATTATACATAATTTATATCCACCTGCCAATAATAGGCCTACCATATGAATCCTTTGCTAATATGCAATATGCATACTACCCATAATGCATGTACAGTAGTAATACGACATGGTATATATATATATATTATATATATATATTATATATATATATATTATATATATATATATTATATATATATAATAGATAAGGATGTCGTGCCGTATTATTATATTGTATTGGTTTGTATTGTATTTATTAGTTTATATTATGTAACATAAACATTCGTCTATCTCTTCATAAGTATATGCTAATTTATAATATGCTAATGAGATTGACAGTGCAACTGCTCTAGTAACTAACGACAGCCTGAGACGAAAACATCAACGTATGGAAAGCTGCGTCTATCATTATCCAACAGGAAAAATCTAAAAAAAGAAAAGAGAAATCAGTGTTTTAGAACGTATTTGAATTTTGAAAAGAACTCTTAATATAATACTGTGGTCGAAAGGAACAGAAATGTTTAGCTCGTCGTTACTGTGTCATACTTGCATTGTTCTACGAGTCGGTAGCTTGAGTTTTATTAAACTTATAGGCGATTTGTATTGCACTGCATTGTTTTGCATAAGGATTCAGTTTGAATCCAATTTTAAATTTAGGCTCGAGTAGTGCATGATTCTTGATTGCCAATGTTCAGTTTTGTAAGAAACGTAAATAATTGCTATCAGATTTCAAAATCTTATGCAACAATGATAAGGCAATCGGTTTCCCATAGATATTATGGCGCGCTGATTATGCATAAAGTTGAAGGGCGTGTCTGGCAGTTGAATGTTTGGGCGACAGTTTGGTCGTATCCGCTGAAACCCACACAAGTGTCTTCAGTTATAAATTAGTCGTTCAGGACTCAGTTGGTTTGGTAAACGATTTCGAATAATTACCTGAGAAAATGCCGCAGTGTCCCAAGTGCAAAAAGGAAGTCTACTTCGGTGAGTTTCATGGATGGCTTAACCTCGATTTTTTGCTGTTTAAGTCATCCTCAAATTAAGCGCAGGACATTTGTATATAGGTCGCAGGCTTGCGAGTATATAATTGACAATGAGGGTGTGGCCGGTTAGCTGTAAGCGAGCTACTGTGAGCTTGTATGGTAAGTGGTGGAACCTTCTAGGGTTGGAGGGCGTATTAAGGCTGACCATCTTTGCAACCCGCGCAATTCTAATGAACGTGGGAGTTCATGTGATGGATGAGATAATTTGTCGTAGTTCTGGCTGGAGTTTGTTCCAGGGGCGGAGTAGCTGCAGCTACTGATCAATTTCCAAATTTTAGTGATGCGATGTCGAAAGGGCGGAGAAGTGTTAGGGCGGAAGTGGCGCGGGCTGAGCAAAGCTGTGGGATCAGTGGCGTGAATAACGGGGGGGGCAGAGGGGACTGTCTCCAAAGTTTTGACTGGGACCATTCTGTACCCCCAAAATGCAAAAATCCGGCCCCCGCAAACATCTGTCCCCCAAAGTTATGTACTGCAGATTTTCGCCTCTGTGTGGGATTGTATATTATTGACATAGATAGGAGGTCCTGAAGGACTGGAATGCGTTGTACTTGTAGGTAAGTGATAGGTCTCTGCAGTGGCGGTTCTAGAGTTATTGGACTGGGGGGGCTAAAAAGTGATTTAGCCCCTCCCTCGTAAATGTATGTTTTCATACTGCTGAGTGTGCTGACTCCGATTACCCGTTTCAGCAACCTACTGAAATGAATATTAATAATTTTATTGTTTGATCGACACTGTGATAAGCAGAATAAATTCCAAATTACGATTATGTCATTGTGAAAATGGAAAAAACTTCATCTCTCTAATACATTTTTGTATCGACTCGATCTCTTTATTTTTGTATGCAACATCTTCGTCTTTGCAAAGTTCTAGCAAGCTTAAACACATACTTATATATTTTAAGTTTTCACCAACAAATTAAGGCGCCTATTTTTCATGATTGCAAATTTGTCAATAACTGCTGATGTGTCCTGAAGAAGTGAAAGACTAAGTTCCTTCTCAATACTGAGCATGCAGAGGTTATTCAATCTCTGCTCTGACATGTTTGATCTGAGATACGTTTTGACTCTCTTCAGGGTCGAAAAGCTTCTTTCAGAATTGGCTGAAGACACAGGGATTGTTAATGTTAGCCTTGCAAATGTGATCAAGTCCGGGAAAGCACAGGGCATAGTCATCAGAAATTGCAAAACATCTTCCGCATCATGTAATCCCGTCTGTCTTATAATCATGTCTTTTGCAACAAGAGACTGTCCTTTCAACTTGGTCAAATCAATGCCTAGATATTGATATTTCTGAGCCAATGGTTCCATCACATCGTAGTTCAGAAAGTGTTTACCAGCAGAAGGACTGCACGTGCCACAGGCGACAAGTTCCGGCATGTGAGTTTGGAATCTATGTTTGATTTCTCCAGTCATTTGGTCCAAAATTTCAAACATCTGTTTGCGGAGTGCTGTGCTCGGTTCCAAAAGGTTGTCTGCTTGATTATCCCTTGTTCGCGATCCTGTCGTACACATGATCACGCTGTCTTGTAGGCGGGCTGGTGCATTTCTGATTCTTGATGGTACAACATTCTCTGCAACGCCTGGAAGAGGAATGTCCAGAGAAGTGCACACAGCCACTGCATCGTTATAGACCGATAAAAAGGCCTGGTCACTTCTCATTGAGTTCAAGGACTCTACCGTGGAATCTATAAGCTTGCATGCTGTGGCCATATCCGCAGATTTCCCCTGAAGATACTGACTGGCACAGTTGACCACTGGTAATACCATGTCAAGCAAATGAATGATAAATACAATGGGAACAGATAGCAGTTGCATTAGTAGACCTTTCGCCTCGGCTCTCTCCTTACCATTGCGACTGCCTAGTCCAGCGAAATGGCTAAGCGATTCCACAATATACTTGAATCTGAGCTTGAAAACCTGCACAGCTTTATGCTTACAGATCCATCTGGTGTCACTTTGCTGTGGCAGAAGAAGAACAGTAATGCCCGCATCTGTCTGAACACGCTTAAAGACATCGTGCCTGAGGGTGGAAGCTGCAAAAAAGCAGTGGATAGCCTGCATCAAGCCTATGGCATTGCTCATACATTCAACACTGTTGCAGCAGTCAACCAGCGCTAAATTAAGGCGATGAGCGTGGCAGTGAACATATATGCAAGGCGAGTCACACATTGTGCGAACCTGCGCCTGAACGCCATGATATTTGCCCGACATAACTGAAGCACCATCATAACATTGGGCAACGCATTGCTTAACGTTAAGGTTCTTCTTCTGCAGAGTGCTGACAATTGTGTTCGACAGAGAAAGGGCATCTAACCTGTGAACATCAATAAACTGCAGGAAACGTTCTTTAACTGAGGACCCAAACACATAACGTAGGCAGACGGACATTTGTTCTGTGCAGCTAATATCTCTCGTGTCATCAGCAATGACCGTGAACATGCCTGCTTCGTTGACTTCAGAAATTATCAAGTCGCTGATGATTGAGTTTGCTGCAAGTAGTATATCATTCTGCGAGTCCTTTGAAATGTAGCTCGCGTTTTTTGGAAGATGTTCAAACAATTCATCAGTAGCTTTACTTTCCAATCTCAATAGCTGAAGAATAGCCCGAAAGTTTCCAGGGTTGCTGCTAGCCTCGGTCTCATCATGGCCTCTTAATGCCATATCTTGTCTGCCACACATTATGCCAATGCGGGCGAGGGTAGAAACTGCTGCTCTGTTTTTTGCAGCCAAGCGGTTATTTTGGCTGTCAATTTGTTTCAGAACAGAGCCGTTATCACTTGCATCAGTTACTCTATAAAAGGACCAGAGAGTCATACTTTCAGTGTGACTTTCACTTGTCCCATGCTTCTCTAAGCGTTCAGTTACTTTCTTCCAATTTGAATATCCAGTTTCGACAAAAACTTTCTCCGCATTCCCCGAAGCCGACGGAAAATGTCGACAACAAAAACAGAAAACAGCATCTCTAGAAACAGAATACTCCAAAAAGTCAAAGCGACCGTACAAAGATGATGAAAATGATCGTTTCTGTTTATTGAAATTCGACTTCGGATAAGACATCAATTTTGGTTGAGACGGTTCATCATTCTTAGCTTTGGAAATATCCGTGGCTGGCGCTGCTGTCTCCTCACAATTCTTTCGCGAAATTTCATTTTCTAGCACCTGTTGCCCGCCAGATGGACAAATGTTGATACCATTCGTTTTGTGACCCGATTCACCAGCATCATCAAGACTGGTCAGATGTTCCACCGCATTGACTCCAGAAACTCCTAAGTAAGTTAAATGGTGATATTATCATAATGTATGGAGATTTATTGAATAGCAAATAAAAGGTATTCCTTTCTATCTTAGATGGCAAATATTATATAACTTGGTGCATTTTAGGACGATCATATGAAATATATAATTGATTATACAATGTAATATAATAATTATAATGTAATGTAATTGAACATTTACATAGCGCCCCTTCAAGATATCGACTCAGCGGCGCTCTCTGCGCTAGCCTATATATGATGTTAAATGTCATTGCGAACGAATAGATTACATCAGTTAGCAAAACAATTTCAGTAAGCTGAAAGAGTCACCAGTGGCGGGCCCACGCACACACGTGGAACCAACCAACGGATTCCTGTCATTGCTGTCAACAACTGAAGATTCTGGCATGGATGTTCATTATATATCTCATGATTGTCCTAAAATGCACCATTTTTATTTTTTTTATTTTTTTATGCCCTGAGGTACTTCATTCCCCCAGGGACTTAGAAATTATAAAAGTATACTGTGTCTGGAACGGCTATTCCTCATCCAAGCCGGGCGTGGGTTTGATAAAATGTGCCACTAAATGCTACGGCGTACGTTGAAGCGTTGTACTGTGACTGAGATCCTCTGAAAAAAGTACCTCGTCTCTCTCGATTCACCCGTAGCTAGCGTGAGGTGGCGATCAAGGTCAGAAATAAAATTGAGGCCAGCGGTATTGATGGGACCCAGCGTTTCCAGGGCTAGCGGTATGAAAACGTGTGTTTCTAGACAGGCGTGATATTTTTGTGTCTTTCTGTCCTCTGCCAGACTCGTCGCTGCCCCCGCTCGGGCTGCCGATGCCGTAAGGTACGATGATGCCAGAGTGTCTATAACCGTAATGATTGTTAAAATTAAAATGGAATTTATATTGGAGAGAAGACTGTACCCCTCACTACAAAACATGCCCCTCAATGCCCAGGCACTCTTGAGTCTTTTACCCCTCACTACAAAACATGCTCCTCAATGCCCAGGCACTCTTGAGTCAGAAAAATCTATTCCTGGCCCTCAGTATTTGCGGGTAAATATATTCCTGCCAAGCTGGAGTGAGTTTTCCCATTAATGTTCCCATGATCCCATCCCACGTGTACTCGTTATGCTATTTTTTACATACCTGCCATAGCATTATCATTGCCGTCGAAAACTTCATCCTGTAACTCATCAGCTTTTCTTTTCTTGCTTCTCACGATGAATTTATCCATTTATATTAATTTGTGTAATCGTAATCGCAAACTCGAGATTTCTAGAGCGCCTACAAAAGCGAAGTCGCGGGAACCAGCTTATAGACCTGTGTGTCCCAAACGTATTCTAGTACACACTGTTCTGTATACACATATAAACATGTACAGTGTTGTACACACATACAGTATACACTATAGTATACAGAAGCGGTCACTCGGCCTGCCACTTTCTGGCTATCCGCTGCTGCTGCAGCTGCTGCTGTTACCCCTGCTGCTATCGCCTGCTTCTGAAGCAGATGACACCACAGCGTGCAGGGTCATAGAGTGCTGGAGGCTGGCCTAATCTCGGCTGCTCAAGCTGTAATCTGTTCAGTTTCTTCATGAACACCCCGACCCTTCTGTAGTCACAGGGGAGTTGTTAGTAATGCAGTAGTCTGTGATATGATACAGGCTCCAAGCTTTACAGAGCAACATCTACAAACCACTGAGCAGTTGAAAATCATCCATGAAGGACTTTTACTCAAATTCTGTTGATCTAATGAGAATTAAGCATCAGGAGATTAGGAGGTTTTGTTACCAACAAACATTGTAGACAATGTATGGCTAATTAAACGTTAAACTGGGGGGGCTACAATGTGCACAGGGGGGCTGAGAAAAACCAGGGGGGCTAACTTTCCAACTGGGGGGGCTACAGCCCCCCTAGCCCCCACGGTAAAACCGCCACTGGGTCTCTGTATACATTCGTATATTTTTTCAGCCAGTGGAGTGATGATAACAGGAATGATGTGATGGTGTTTGGGTATTCAGTTACATGAATACCTGGGACCCTGAGCATTCTGAAAAGTTCGAAGGCGGTGTAGAGGTGGTGTCAATATTCTGGAAGTGAATTGCAGTAGTGTAGTTTAGCTTGGACTATGGATGTGGCGATGTTAGGTGCAGTTTTGAAGTCAATCAAAGGGCGGATTCTGCGAAGGTAACGAATATGCATGAAGCAAGAATGAGAACGATGCGTGGAGAAATGATCGGAGAAGCTGAGGTTTGGGGGGAAAATCACGAAAATTTCGGACAGGAGAATTTGCAGTGAAGATGTGGACGGATGCAGAGTGCAGGTTGAGGGCAACAAAGGGATCTAGAAGTTTCATCCTATTAGTATGAATTCAGTTTTAGGTTGGTTCGAGTTCAGGAGCTTTAAGTCATCCAGGAAGAGATCTTGGTAACCAGACGAAGAAGATTATTTACAGAGTCTGTGGTACCGTTTGGAGAGAGAGCATATAGGTGATGTTTAACTGAGAATGCTTTACTAAGTAAGCAGAGTGTGATAGTGTAAAGGATAAAAAAAAACCGGTCCAAGAACAGAGGCTTGTGGTTGTGGAGCTCCTGATATGGTGTGATAAGGGTTACGTTTCCGCTGTTTTATCGAAGAAATAGGAGGAGGAGGAGATATGATTGAATCCAGAGGAGAACGGTATCAGTAAAACCGATTCGGTTTGAACTTTGAAAGTCTTTGGAGTGGGATAGGGCTCTGTATCTTCGTCACACTTTGCAATGGTATATAGCGACGGCTGTTGACAGACGAAGGAGTCACTCAGAGACAAGAGACCTGTTGGTGAGAGATGGCATGTTGCAGAGGGAAGTGAGTAGGGTTTCAGTTAAGCGCCGTTTGAATTAACCAGACGACTGCGAGTTAACGATTTAATTTGAAAGTCATAGTCATTAATCCGGGATAGGTCACCGAGTTGAGTTCATTTGGAGATGAAACTCATGAAAGACAAGTTAGAAGGAGGTCGGTATAGTTGAAAAGGATTTCTTATCAAGTGATGGTTGTTGTCAAGGAGTAATTAGAGACTCTTTCTATAGGATGGGAAATTGCGGGTAGACAAGGAGAGGTTAATTATTGTGGTCGTTGGAATTCCAATCATGACCAAATAATTAACCTCGCCTAGTTGTCGGGAACAGATGCAAAGTCTTAAGATAAGAGACCGGTACAGAGGTTCAGTTCGCACTGTTTGTTTGGACGAGATTTTATCAGGTCGAATACTTCAGTCACCGCTATTGGTTTAAAGACAGATAATGAGGATCAAAGTCGGGAAGGTGGACAGTCTTAAGAGGGGAGATGCCTAACCACAGTGAACATATAGAGTGGATCAAATGGGCACTATAGGGGGGCCATAGCGAGTTGCGGTGCTATATAAATGCTATTTATGGATGGACGGACTGACGGACGAATGATTTGAGCTAAGTTTGAGTAGGGAGGAGGGAAGGAGGCAGATTTTACTAGATCCCACCCCTAGATGTGCCCGTGCATACATAAGTACTTCTTGACCTTTGACCCGTATCGATTGGGCGTCTCTCGTCTCGCTCTCGAAAGCTGTTCTCGGATTATAGCGACACCTGTTGCACGAACGATCTCGTTTGTACCACGTGATCTTGTCAATCAAAGGTTTGTTTACGCGACCAGAAGCCTCCTCGTCCTCCTCGTCCTCCTCGTCCTCCTCCTCGTCCTCCTCCTCGTCCTCCTCGTCTTCGTCGTTGTCGTCGTCGTCGCCTCCTCCTCCTCCTCCTCGTCCTCCTCGTCCTCCTCCTCCTCCTTCTGTGCTCGTACTAGACCAGGGCAGCCGCTGGTGACATCTGGCGACCTGGTGCCCTGGTGACATCTGTGGAATGCGCCTGCAGCCATTTGCGCACAGTCGTCGTTAATTAGCTTAATTATTAGTTGTTACAATTAGCATCTGAGGAATTGTCGTTAAGAAGCCAAGGCATTTTTGTAGGTAGACCTATTGTTGAAGTCGTCGTTGTAAATGGTGTAATCACAGTTGGTTGAATTTCTTATCCAGTGGTGGTGGAGCTCCAAATTCTTTCAAATCGAAAACCTAAGCTTCCCTGACAAAACTTTTACTGATACTCGCTTTTCGCTTTTCGAATAAACTAAAATGCATTAAGGAGGCTTGTCGTTGATTATTGTTCCCAAGACCACAGTTAAAGAGCACTACACAGCCGGTTACAAATGACTATAGGCTTTGATCAAAACACAGAACAGCATCGGACATTGGATGGCAATCCCCTACCTCTTCAGGTGAAAGGGCTCCTCTTTTAGGTGACAGGTATCCTCTTTTAGGTTACGGGTCTTCTGGTTTAGGTGACAGAAATCATGTTCTAGGTGGCAGGTCCAAGGGCGTAGCGAGACTTGAATTCAAGAGGAGGCAACTTCACAGACCATTAGCAAAATCCTGGTCATTGGGGTTATTGGTCAATAGAAGTTTCAGTACTTAAAAAAATAAGAGGAGGCAACTGCCTCCTCGTGCCTCAATGTAGCTACGCCTATGGGCAGGTCACCTCTTTTAGGTGACAGGGCTCCTGGTTTAAGTGACAGGTCACCCCTTTTAGGTGACAGGTCTCATCTGTTATAGGTGGAGGATCTCAGATACGGCGGGATCCGGCTGAGTTTAGTGGCTACATCGTCGTCGTCATCATCATCCGTCGTTGCCATCATCAGAATGAACGAAAGATGTAGCATTGAAGGAATTAAAGAAGGAAGGAAAGAAGAAATGACTAGAAGGTAGCAAGTAAGGACGCAAGGAAGCAATCGTTGTGGTCCTCATCATCATTATCGCCATCAGGCATCTCTTTGCGACAACTATCACTAAAGGGTAACAACTAACAACAAGTATCGTCAGCACTGTTGTCGCCCACTGTGCAACCATTCGTGTTGGCATAACGATGTGTAATGACGTCATTGACGACTACGAGTTCTACAACTACGATATTTGACGGCATTTAATGATAACATAGGAATGTGGGTTCGGTTAAAAATAACTTTGATGGGTGGACGCCAATGGCCAACCTATTGTTCAGTGTCGTAACAATGAGCTCTGTTGTACATTCTGGGCGTGTTATCGATATGGAGTCTATTTATATGTGCATTTAATGATTCAAAGAACACTTGTTGCAGAGTGGAAAGTATAGATTTTGAATAAGTTGAATATGATTTTAATCTCTTCAAGCTGTTCGAGTGTTTGCCTTCTGCAGCCATTGGACATGGAATTGAGAAGCAAGTCGAGAGCATGCCACGTGTCTGTCTCTCTTTATGGCAGTCCTTCTACCTGCGTGGGTGTATTCCTCTGCCTGTCTGTTTGCCTGTTTGTGCTTGTATCTGCGTCTACCTGTCTGTCTATCTGTGCGCCTCTTGTCGTTCTCAAGCGTATGTAGGCTATAATTATGGAGATTTTGTTATCCAAGTTCATCGATGAAGTGTCAATTAGGAACAAAAATATAATCTCTTCTCAAATTCGCCATTAATTAAGGCTGCAAAATTGTGAAATCGGCTTCCTTTGCGCTTCGCCAGATTTGTTGAATTTCATATCGAGATAAATCGTGCAGATAAACAGTTATAAGTACTGCATTGTTCAGAGTTGTGCACGTCTTCCACTGAGACAAACGATACAGTCTACAGAGGATTAACATTTATGAGCATTGCATTTTCAGTTTGTCGAGTATAGGGCACTGAAACTAATGGTCATAAGGGATAAATCGATTGGGACATCGATTTGTTGTCTAATCTAGTCTTGTGCCACTTTTGAGGTTTGGCCAAAGTATGTATCTTGGAATGGTCTTCCCATGCATCTGCATGTCCCTGTCACCAGTGACACAACGTACACCTTCAAAAGCCCTTGAAAACGGTTCCCTTTTGCCAGAACTGGACTGGATGCACCACTGAGTTAAGACGTCTTAATGGGGCGCTAAGTAAAAGCTCTGAATGAGTTAATGAATTAAACCTAATCCAATCGAATCTAATCTAACATAATCCTACTCTAGTCTGTTCCGACGTATACGATCTTAATCTTAGATATTCGAGTCTATAATAATCGTGTTATCTAATGTTTATCCAAGTTAATATAATCTACCCAAGTCCATTTAAATCTATCATCCTAATCTAATGCAGTGAAGTGTTGTACGAGGGATATTTTTGCTAAGTACTGTCTGCTAGAGTCAGACACTGTAGCAATCACGATAGATAAATGTATCCTGGAAGTAGTTTTCTTGTAGCACCTCCATACACAATTGCGTGTCGAGTCTTTAATGTCAGCCAGGTTCAAACTTGCTCGGCTTCAACTCTGATTTATCTGACATATCGCATTTCAACCGAACTTTTCCAAAAGGTTACGATTCCTGATCAGAGTTTCACTTGAAGAATCCGGTAGGGGTCCCGGGACCTACAGTACTTTTGAGAATGGACTCAGCCACTGACCGGGGACGGACAATACCGTATTTGAGCTGTAGAATCGGTTAAGGCAACTATACTGTCACGCTGACGTTGCTTAGTAAACATAGTGACTCTGCCGTCAGTGTAGGTGTGCTGTGCCGGATGTCTGCCTACGTTAGGTAGGCCTACTGCTTGTGTAATAAAGTATGCTTGACCTGTGTAAACGAAATTTCAAAAGGCCACGAGTGTGAGGCATGATTCCAAAGCTCCTAGCTAAGCCTACATTGGGCCTATATTAGGTCTAAATTAGGCTGACATTAGGCCCACAGCTAGCAAAGGACGTAGGCACATTATACACCGCATGTGCTGACGCTGATTTTCACGAAACGCGGAGGAATTTTTATGAAAACCATTGCACTTGGCATATAAATGTTTCCGCGTCAGCTGAGGGCTTGGTACCGACCCTCCTACGATAGGCTTTGTCTTTGGAACTAGTAGGCAATCCATTCCCTTCGCAGTTCGCATTCATACCCTCATTGTCAGCTCCTCGCCATGTGCCCGGTTCCCAGTTGATACGACGGATCGACTTCTGTGACTTGAAGTGACCGTAGATTAGATGCCTTGTCATAAATGCGCTTCATAAGGCATTGAATTAGATATCCATTACATGTCTGATTAGATTAGATTGTATGGCTATTACATGTTTGTGTTTGTGTTTGTTGGTGAGCAGCCGAGCGAAAGACATCACTCGGTAAGGACTGGCATTCAGCCTGCCTGAAATGCACCAAGTGCAACAAGACGCTGACTCCAGGAAGTCATGCAGAGGTCAGCAAACACGAATCGGATCCAATCCTAATCTGATCTTGGTTATTCCACTCCCTTTCTAATCCGATATCATGTAATCTGAACTAGACTAATCTAATCTATATAAGATCTGATCAATCGTCTGTTCAGATTTATGATCATTTATGTAGGCTAATCTAATGTGTCTTGTATAGTTACTCAATCGTCAGATCTAATTCAATATTACGTGATCCTGAATGGTATCTGATTAGTATAATCCGATGTAATCTTGTCTGGTAGGATGTAATCCAATCTTACCTGGTGTAGTCTATCTGGTCTATCCTGTAAACTATTCTTGATCTAAAAGTCTATAGTCTACAATCGAGCATTATACAAGTGTCTTACGTTGAATAATTATGTGCTCAACTGAATAAGCTTCCTTAAAACTGTTTCCGATAGGCCTAATTGACTTAACTTGACCTGATTGCTATTTTCAACATTATTTGCAGCATGAGGGTCAGCCATACTGCAATAATCCATGCTATGCAGCTCTATTCGGACCAAAGGGTGAGTCTGTTACAGTGTCGCTATATAAATTATACGACTACGCTAAACTATATAGATCTATACTACACTAGACTAGACTCAATCACGCCACGCTAGACGACAGTAAACTAGACTAGACTGCTCTAGATTTAGCTACTCTATACTTCTCTACACAAACCGCAAACAAGTATTGTACGACCGATGATATTTCCGCCTTCATTGCTCAAATTACATCCCCGACGGTGGTTTTATGGGGAGAGAAAGGGAAAGGGTTAGGCAACGGGAAGGAAAGGACAGGCAGAGCAGCCCAGACAGATAAACAGACAGACGGACAGACTGACGGAGACAGACAGTCAGCGATTGGTTGAGGCCACTTCTAAACGGCCAACCCTGATGACTCAGACAACCCTGTTGTCAACATTCAGCCTGCAGATGACGGTTGACGGTTGAGCTGCGCGGGATTCTGTTTGCCCAGAGGGAGTGGAGCTCAACGAGTTAATTGTTCATTGATCGAGATTAACATCTGCTGTGATGTCTGATAGACGAAAACCAACTGTGTTGAATAACTGTGAAAACAGAAGGGAAGTCTGAACTTGTGCTGATTCGAAGCTATCGGCAGCTGAACGAAATGATGAGTCATCCATGACAGATTAAGTCTTTACGGACTGTCCTTATACCATAGGGATTGATGAATGTATGATTAATTGATTATGTACGTGTAGGCTATGTATTAGAGAGAGAGCACGGATTGTGCGATACACCTTTAGAGCGTTCATTAATGGTAGTATAGAGATACATAAATATGATGGAGGTGGTGGTGGTGACGATTGTGATAGTGTTGATGGTGGCTGTGGTCATGGTGACGAGTTGAAAATGATGAAGTATCCTCGAATACGGCTTTGCTAGGCTTTTGTAGCTCTTGAGTAGAAGTATTTATAGATCGCCATATAAATGCTTTGAATGAATGCATTAATTAATTAATGATTTCAATTGCTTTGCATTGTGTTTATCTAGGTTTCGGACATGGTGGTACGGAGAGCCACACGTTTAAGTAGACTACCAAGCATCGCGAGTAGCGTCGCCCTACTCTGTCGCCACCTAGGAGTCGCTGACAAAGACATGTAGCTTGTAATAGGCTTCGCTAATATGTAGTCTGTGTTTTGGCCGATCGTTTTGATTGGCAGTAATTCCATTAATGTGAAATTCCTGTGTACGAATGTTTTGTTCAGCATGAGACGTAAATCCTCTTGCTCGTTACCTGGTTTCTGTTGAAGGTTTCTGGTTTGCGAATTAGTTGCAAGGTTAAGCAGCTTAAATGAGTGAAATACTTTGAAGGTTATTACTAAGCATTGCATTCCAAGGTACTTTGGCGTACTCGACACATTTTGTTACCTACATAAGCTTAATTACAGAGTAGTGGGCATGATTACAGTAAGTTGCCTACCTAAAAAATTACATCACCCGAAGTAAATACTTTGCCTTATTTGCCTTATGTTGTACTAAGTATCCGGTTAAAAGCGCTAGTATGCAATGGTACTGGGGTAACTTGAAGGTGTTGATCAGGGTATATGTTGTAGTTAGGAGATACGGTAGCCGTAGTGGATTAAGTAGATTTTAGGCTTTGTGTCGGTGGTGTAATTAAAGTTGCTAGTGCTACATGTTGCGTTTGATAGCGATGCACTTAAACCGCCAAGTACGAAGGCGAGGTATCTTGAGCGCCCAGTTTCTGTTTCTGTAAACAAAATCTAGCTAGGTTAATTTTGTTTGCCAGAAATTAACTTGGTTAGCTCTTTGTCTTTCTCTGCTCATACCTAAAACAAGAACTGTTCTTGATGAACGAGCTTTCGCGTTTGCTGGAACTTTCTCCCTGTTGTTTGACCGTAACGCTCAGTAACTTCTCTTGTTTCATCCTCAACTTAGGACTTGCTCTTTCAAATTGCTTATCATCCAAAGGGTGCCTCTCGGTCTTACGGACTGGTCTTCTGCATACTGGCCTGATTACGAATTCGTTCTGATGCGCCATCGGTTGATGCCTTGTGTTTTAGACACCAGCGCAACAGAAGTTATTAATTCCAATTAATTGCAATATATTTGTTTAAAACAAGTTAACTCGGTTAGTTGTGACTACATATGCAATTGGAATTAAGCTACTTTAACGCTATACCCCATTATGGGAGTCTCGTGTCTTCTTCTATTACATGTGCGCAAATATAGACATCGTGTATGACCTATTGATTACATGCGTCATGTGCCAGTGAAAGCGATCCATATGATCTCTGTGTTGAGTGTAGATTTCAAAGTTTGACAACGACTTGGATTTACTTCCTACTTTGAGCATCATAAATTATGATCATTTGTAGTTCAAAAAAAATATTTTTTTACTGTGTTGATATGTTTGCAAAACTATTAAGTTGTGGTGCAAAATCGTCGACAATGTAAAAATGATTTAGATTACCCTTTTGAAAAGACCAACTGATAGCCAGCGAGTAAAATAGCCAGCGTTTCAAGTGGTCAGCTATTGCAATGACCAGTCACTGGGATAGACGGGAACTGAAATATCCAGCGCTTTAATTGACCAGCGACTCAAATAGCCAGCCACTGAAATGTATAACTAGCGCTTTAATAGACCAGCGACTCAAATTTCCAGCAACTCGATGAGCCTATAGCCATTTAAAGCAAATACTAACCACTGAAATAGTCACACTTTGCAAGTATTGCAACAGACGACGTGCAGCTGCTGAAGTTTCAAATAACTAGAAATTAGAACCTAAATGGCTGTCATAAAGGGTTCGTCCATGAAAATGGCTAGATAGGCTACTTGAGAACCATCTGTGGGTTTTGTTTTTCGTATGTTGTCGCAGTGGCACTTGCTAGTAATTGAGTAGGGCCTAATAGCCAGCATGCAAGGATGTCACTTCAGTACAGTTGCACCAAAAGATATATTAGTTGGTTACCATTTCAGTTCCTGGAGAACCCCATGTGTCGTAACTTCATTCATCCACTAGAACAATTATCTAGAATGTTGAATACTAATCGTCGACGTTGCCTATCCATTGGTTGGGTTCTACGTGTGCATGAGGGCCTCGCTAGTGGTGATTAATATTCTCGAGTTGTATGAGCAATGAGCAGTATTATCCTACAGATGAACTATTTCCTATTCTTAACTAACTTTAAGACCACTTAGGCTGGCGTAGGCAGCGCTTTTGTGAGGTAGGCCTGCTTGAAAGGCGATATGTAAAATGTCTGCAATGCACGGTACGTACACGCAGATTCTAATAGGGGTGGCAAGTGGCAACTAGTCAAACGGACAGCGGTGGTGAAGGATCTCACCGGTTCACCCGATCAATTCTTTTAAATTTGAACAGGGTCGAGGTCATATGGCCGCTGTATATAAAACACTTACATTTACATTTAATGTAATGTAACTGAACTTTGTCGTAGCGTCTTCAAAGTACGGTAACTCTCTGAAATAGCCAGACCTCTATCGCCAAGACCAGTGCTATTCAAACTGTAATCCGCGCGCGGCCCGTACCGGTCCGCAAGTGACTGGCTACGGGGCCGCAGAAATAAAAATCTGAATCACGATTTTCATGGTACTCAAAATGAAATATTAACATATACAATGTAAAGCATAAAATGTAGAACACAACGACACAGTGTTCTTACATAACAAAAGGTTTTGAACATGCAGCAGTAACAGAACAGAAATGCAACCATAATAAACAGTGACAATATTATGAAGTCTCAATTTAGTCTAAGCTTAATATGTCTTATAATATAATTATAAGAAGAACCAGCGTTTAAAGCGGGGGAGGGGACGCGTGGGAACGGCGTTCCCACATCTCTCGAAATTCTTTGCTTGCACTCCCACTGCTCACCATGCAATGGAACCCTGGTAACGCATGCATTCCAATAAGACTCTTCTTCGGAGTTCGCACTGCTGACCCAAAACACTTGATTACTGAGATGAAGTTAAAATCACGTTTACCACGGTGTGACTAGTAGAACAATCACCTATCCGCAGCATCAGGAAGTTTAATAGGCACTGGCCTAGACTAATGTTAAATGCATCACGAGTCTTCGCTAGGTGGCAGTCGCGTATTTACTGCACGCATGTTCAGTAGGTGTCGGTAATGTCCGTTGGATTTATTAAACGGTCCTAGCTAAAAGAAATAACGTACGCATAAGGAGGTCTACCCGAGGTAACAGTCTATAACAGCTGCGATAACAGGTAACAGTCGATAACAGCAAAGGTAACAGGTAGCAGTCGATAGCAGTTGAGGTAACAGACAGCAGTCGAAAACAGCTGAGGTAACAGTCGAAAACAGTTGAGATAGCCTAACGGTCGATGATAGTTCAGGTAACAGGCAACAGTCGATGACGATTCAGTAGAACGTGTAACATTCTGATCATCAACTTTCCTTTCCTGTTGTAGTCTGACCTGATATAAACCTTCAGAAATTGTAATTGTAATCTGACATTTTCAAAGCGCCACTTCAAGAAAACACTCATCAGTGGCACTCCCGAGCTGAGCCAGTGAAATTACTGTCGAATAATAGGCGTCAGAGGCGCTTGGGAAACTGTGGAAGGGATAAACTGAAGATCTCGAGCCGCAGATCTCGAGAAAGGCATTTCCAGCTGGTGACTACAAAATAGGCAAAGCTTCTGGACAGAACAATGACAGCGTCGTTAAATAAACGATATTAATTTTTTAACTTAAGTGGACAGAACAGCAGTAGGCCTACACGTGCGAGGGACAGTCCATGGATAGCTGACCGAAAAGTGCCACGACCAGGGACCGAGAAGACTGAAATGTAGAAGCTTCCTAATGTAAAAATTCAGAGACAGCAGCGCAATATAGAATAGTAATAAATAATTTGAAGTTCGTATGTAGATTTCACCTATATATATATATATATATATATATATATATATATAAAATGCGTGTGTGTGTGTGCATTTGGTGTGTGTTTGTGTGTGCGTGTGTGTGTATGCGCGCGCGCGTGTTTGCTAATACATGTTCTTCTGTCGATCTATCGATGAGAATCTTCTTCCAATCTTCTTGATGAAGAGTCCTGATCAGTGCTGAAGTTTCGGCACCTTAATCTTCGATGCGACTCAATAGCGTGGATGTTGTAGATTATTGTGCGACGATAACAAGGAGCAAATGAGTACATTTGATATTTCGCATAATTATCATGAAATTTTACAACAACGCATTTACGATGACCTCTCCAATTAGTGAACCCTGTCCGTCCTTCATGTTTCCCGATCTCTGTCTCCTGGTGTGACCTATGACCTCTCTCAAGCCTAGACACCCCCACTATTTCATAATCATTTTTATGACAGGTGTGAGCAGATTCCACGCCACTTGAAGCACACTCCAACATTGCGTATTAATACTAATAGGCCCTAGGCCCTATAGTAACCAGTTAAAAGAAATGAATATGTCTGAAATGAGCTAATAAAATATACACTTCAATAAACTATGTCATCATGTTCTTGCCCATATTTCACCACAATTGTGCATACATAACTTCTTCATAGTAACGAGTTACAGAGAAAGAGAGAAAGAGAGACAGAGACAGACAGACAGAAAGACAGTGAGAGAGCGGGGCATATAGGCGATTATTATTGTAGCTGGAGTTACACATGCAACTTCCACGGCCACGCTTGGCTACGCTCGACTGATTCCCAATGCACCAGTCCTTGCTGGTGAGGGGAGGACGGAGATGGCTTGAAGGCACGATCAACAGCACTCAGATAGTGCTGCCGAAACAGCCTGTATGTCTCTCTCTTTGTTCACGTCCTTTCTGACTGTCTGGCTGTCTCTCCCTGTCCGTATGTCTTTGTTTGTCTCTGTCTATCGGTCTCTTTGTTACGACGGTATAGATAGGCATTGTCATTGCTGTATCTCATCCGAAAAAGATTTTTTAGAAGGCCTTTAGAACCGGTTTTTTGGGGTGGGGTAAGGTGATGGTGGTTGGGGTATAGAGGTGTGGGGCAGGAAGGGTTGAGTGGTGCGTAACCCTACTGTGCTGCCAGAGGGTTTTTGTACCCTGAGAATGGCTGTCCCGCATTAAATCACCTGGTGTATGTTTAAGGTTGCTTCTTGTTGACAATCGTCGAAGACTGCGCAGAGGCAGATTCGACGTACACGGTAATTACCTTCTCTTATCTCATCTAAGGATTGCGGCGGTTATCTAATCGGGGTAAGATCGGATGCTAAGTTCGTATCGGATGTATTGGATCTAAATTCGTATCGGATCTATTGGATCTTCAGCTTCAATTACTTATTTGAAAAATCGAGGTAGAAGGATATAGCACAGCGGACACAGAATCGTGCTTACATGTAGATCATGCTAAGATCGACGTAACATCTATATAGGATCAATAATATAAGATCGAGCTAAGATCTGGCTACGATTTTAACTGTAATATATTCGTTCGTAACTCGTAATGACATTTAACATCATATAGGCTAGCGCAGAGAGCGCCTCAGAGTAGATATCTTGAAGGGGCGCTATATAAATGTTCAATCACATTACATTACGATTGAGTTTAAATCGACTCAAGATCTAAGCAAGATCGAGCTTAGATCGACTCAGGATTTAGCTAAGATCGAATTAAGACAAAGTTAACACCTTTTCTTAAGATCTTGTTTCAATCGAGCTCTTAGGATTCGTATGAGATAGAGCTAAGATCGGTTTAAGACCTAGTTAAGATTGTGAGAGAAAGCTAAGATCGAGAAAATAGGAAAACCAATTTAGCCTAAACAGACAAATTGTTCAGATAGAAATTGATCGCTGAAATGATATAGGGGTAGATTTTATTATAGGCCTAACCAAGAGGTGGTCTCTCACTGTTGACAATTTGGTTGTTTCGACAATGATAACAAAGAAATAGAAATATTGTTACATAATACCATCGATTGTCTTGCCAAACAGAACCCAGTTGATTCCAATTGTTATTGTTTCGAAAGGTCGGGCGGGTTAAACTGCCTGAGGACTCGACCAAAGGCTGTTAAATCGACATTAGCTCCAAAGAATTCACGCTTTATTGGGCTCGACAGAGAAGGTTAGTTTTTCAGACACGTTCAAAGTAGGGGTATACCACAACGTAGTATTAGTCTATTCATCATCATCATCATCATGATCCATGGGCCGAAGGCCCGTAGGTGTCCAACGCTTGCCTCAGATCCCTGGGCCGAGGCCCTTTTGGGGTCCAATGCTTGCATTGGATTTCATTCGTATTTTTTCTTTACGAACGGAGTATCTGCACCCATCCGTTCGACCTTCGCGCTTCTCCCTTAAAGAGAGTTCCAGGCTTAGGACTGGCTCTGATAACCACATGTGGTATCAAAGGCGGCGATGCCACCGACGTTTGCCAGCTTTTTCAGGGTTCCTGCTGAGCCTGTCCACCTCGCGTAGCGCCCTAAGGTGGTACTTCGGCCAAGACCTTCACCACTGATGGCATAGCCTCAGCAGGCACTCCCCTACTGACTGTTGCCACCCCCTCACCACGTTGAGGTGTGAGTTGGACTTAGTCTATTAGAAGTATAAATATAGTGTTTGAAGTGACTCTGAGTAGCAAACCGTTGCAGCCTTATTATGCCTGCCATGTTTAACACCGAACAAGGTCAAATGCATAAACTCATGTTTGGTTGTACGCTTCTATGCATTGGCTCTCATTAGAAGCACAAAAGGTAAGGCTTCCAAAGAAATCCTAATAAACAGCAACTGAATGGAAGGACAGATCTGATATTCAAACATCTTTTCTCTTATTGCCACTCATTTATCGATCAGTATTGGATAGATGGCTGAATGGGCGCTAGGTGGCGTGACATTTGACTGGCGATCACCTATCCTCATATTGTGGGACACGGAATTCATTCACTCATTCAGAGCATTTATATAGCGCCCCTTCAAGAACTTACACAGGAGCGTTCCCGGCCCAGCCACGTCTAAGGGAAAAAGGCTTGAGGGACTTGTAGAATCCTGCCGGATGGCTCATAAGTAACGCGCGCAGGTAGGTCATTCCAGATGGAAGGGCCCACAACCGATCGATAGAGCGATAGCCTTCAAACGCGGTGAGGAACGGTTCGAGCCTCCCTGAGACGTTACTGTGTAGGGAACCTGGTCAAGACCTTCACTCGCAATTGCTCAGCTCCATCGATTGATGCTTGGTCATTAGGTAGTGGCGATCAAGTAATACATTACAATAGTACTAATAACACTATCGCGGTCCAGATGTTGCTTAACTTAACTCCGCCTGTCAGCGTCGAACAAAATCAAGCTGTCTTTCGTTGTCGGATTAAAAAGCAGCGCTACAAAAATTTATATGTTGTAATACATCATCGTCTTGATGGACCGAGATGAGGTGCTGTTGGGTTGGTTGCACTTCTGATGCGTTTCTCTGTAAGAGGAGCCATGTAAATGTGCACTCACGATATGAATACGAATTTACTAAAACGTGCCTGGTGTGTTTAGCGCCGAAATGCAACATTCATCCATTCACCGAGAGCAGTTATATGGCTACTCATCAAGGCATCTACGCTATCGACTCAGAAAATTTCTCAGCCCAGAACAAAGACAACAGTTTGAGTTTTGATATGAGGTACATAGACAGAAAGACACCAGGATCCATATCCAGAGAGAGGTTATTCCAGTTATGTGACCCAACCACAGAGAAGAAATACGAAATCCGTGAACTATCCCTCAGGATAAATGATAAATTACTACTATCAGTTGGCCCCGAATATCAGTTAGTCCAGCGGCTGCGATATCTTTTGCTCTGTAGCTCGTTCATAGGTTTGTATTTTATAGATCCGTCCGCAGACCAGTTTATCACGCAGGCCTGCTTTGTGTGGCACTCGGCTTTCCTTCTGCTGCCCTGCTACCTGTCGTTGCAGAGGCTGCTTTTGAGACTGCTGGTCTGCTGCATACCTGGGCTCTTTAATTCCTCGGGAAATGCTTACAGTTCGATCTGCGATGGATTATCAGTAGGGCGCTGTAGTATTTATGGCGGACCATGACCTCAAAAGGTCATGACCTGAAATCGTAGTGTAGAGCTGATGCGTAGATTTGAATTGCACGGTTCAATAAGCGGCCTAGCATTAACGGATACGCGTGACTGAACACATTTCGCGAAGAAAAAAGTGTACAGTGTGTCCTGGAAAGGAACGCACGGCTATGATAAACAAAAACACATTTGGTTAATCTTCAGTTGCTGTGATGTTGTGGCTAATTTGGCTGTAAGTCTGTTTAAACTACGTTACGATTTGCATATTTGTTTAAAAGGTCTTTCGCTCTTTCTGTGAACTTGATCAAGAAGAATGTTAAATTAGGCATACTGCTAAAATTATAAACCTGAACTCATTTGTTTATGAATGCTGACTGATTCTGCAAATGAATGGATCGAAATGGAGGCTAAACTTATTGGAAAGGAATTAAGTAAATTAGAAAGTAGCCTATATCTGGTAAAATGGAAAGAATTGAGTGATTCTAAGAATATTTTGGGCAAAATACTTCCAAAGTAGCTGTAGAGCTATTTTTGGAAAGTATTGAAGTAGGCCAATATAACAAAGGATCGCCTGGGAATTGATTGGAAGAGATTGGAAAATTTATAATTAATAATAAACAGCGATCCATTTCCTGTTCAATAAATTCTAATATATTTCCAGTCACTTGCTTTGTTTGCAGTAGATTGAAATAAGATCGGAAGAATTAGTAATTTGTTGGCAAGCATTTAGTATCGTGGTGCATGTATTTTTCTCCCGCAATTTTAGGCGTCGTGAGAGTCGGTTAGGGTCAGGTTACGCGTCGTGAGGGTCGGTTAGGGTCAGGGTTAGGGTTTGTGTCGTCTTTAGAACACATCGTACCTTCCGCGGAGCATGCCAAAAAATACCGTCCCACGCCCGAAAATACATGCACCACGATACTAAATGTTTGCCAATTTGTTCTCCTTTCCACTGGAATAAATTCTGACAATTTAAAATTGCTTTAGATACTACAAATCCTTGAGTTATTTAACATATCCTATTTCTAATTTAGGAGCCGCTTTGCAAACGTCGTTTGCAAGTATCGCCCTTCAAATGGCCCACAGGCGAAGGAGTCTCTCTTTGGCGTGGATTTCCTTAATGGTCCTACACTGGCTACCAGTTGTTTCAGCAGAGGGTGAGTACTCGCTTGCTCACTGACTGACTGACTGACTCACCGACTGACTGACTGACTGACTGACTCACTCACTCACTCACTCACTCACTCACTCACTCACTCACTCACTCACTCACTCACTCACTCACTCACTCACTCACTCACTCACTTATTAGCCCTACTTTTCCAGCCTTTGTAATCAAAGCTGTTAAGCTTCATTTCTGTCTGTAACTAACTTGGCCTATTCGTCATTGATCATTAAATAACTAATAATTCCTATGCTAATTGCATAATTGTTTAATTAATTATTGATTGACAGACTGAACGGCTGATTAATTGACTGACTGATTGTCTGACTGATTGATTGTTTGATTAATTTATTTATTTATTGATGTTGTAGATTGTGACTTGAGTTCTGGGGTTTACATTTCTCTGAATTTCTTCGAAGCCAGACCGGCAGGTTAGAACTGAATACACTTGAACTGACCTAACCTAATTAAAATGGCCTGATTCAGCTGAACGAATTCAGCTGACGTCATTAAGGTGAACTGATTCAATTGAACTACGTGACCTGACGTGAATCAACTGACCTACTTTAATTGACCTAATATGCTTGACGCGAATCAGCTGGCCGAAAAATAATTGAGCTACATAAACTAACTTAAACAGATTGGTGTAAACTGACCTATTAAAATTAGCACAAAACCGAATTAGAGGGAGTCTGTATAAACCGATCTAGAGACACTGACCTATGTAAGCTAATTAAGTGAATTGACCCAATTAAATTACCTATTGAAAATGTTCTGATTAAACTCTAAGCAACTAGGCCTACCTAATTCGTAATTTCTAACTAATTAATACAATTTTTAACGCCTGGTCAACTAAGTAGGTCAGATGAAGCTAACTCTGTATAGTGACCCTATCTGACTGCATCTTCAATTCTTGTCTAGTCTAATGGAATTTAAATCAATCTAGTTTAGTCTACTTTAGCCTGACCTAATCCAATTCTACCATAATTATATCTAAGCCAATTCGATGCGTTCTCCATAAGAGCAGCTAAATGTTTTTAAACGAACTTTCTTTAGACTTACAGAGGAATCCGAGTTCAAGCAACTACAACCAGGTCCTCGGCATTCAGGGCAGCGTAGCAAATGTCGTCGTCACACTGGAAAACAGTGACACAACTCC
The DNA here is from genome assembly GCA_020284085.1 of Aporrectodea caliginosa. Lineage (NCBI taxonomy): Eukaryota > Metazoa > Annelida > Clitellata > Crassiclitellata > Lumbricidae > Aporrectodea > Aporrectodea caliginosa. Next base: position 270,205 of record JACEVL010000084.1, read on the forward strand.
AATACAGATTGGGAACGTTGCCACTTATTTTTCTGTCATGGATAATCCACAAGGAATGGTCCTGCGCATGACGAAGGCACTCCGCCGAGACGTAAGACATACTCTGCTCTCTTTCAACACTTTTAGGCTATTCGTTCGCTATTCATAGTTATTTCCTTATTCGTGTTGCTGCAGATAGTGTCATTGTTGTATGCATGTATGCGTGTGTATACATGTGTATGTGGGTATTTTTCACAATATTTATGTAGTGCCTTTTTGAGAACTCTAAAAGTCACTGATACATGAGTTTGCTAATGTCGCTGTTAGCTTTGTTGTTGTTGTTGTTGTTAGTCATCGAGTGCTGTCGTCATGTTGTCCTCGCCCTTCTTCTCGTCCTCCCTCTTCTCCTTATCATCGTCATCATCGTCATCGTCATCGTCGTCGTCGTTGTCTTCATCATCATCATCATCGTCATCGTCATCGTCATCATCATCATCATCATCATCACCATCATCATCATCATCATCATCATCATCATCATCATCATCATCATCATCATCATCATCATCATCATCATCATCATCATCATCATCATCATCATCATCATCATCATCATCATCATCATCATCATCATCATCATCATCATCATCATCATCATCATCATCATCATCTGTCTGTAACTAATCCTGCTATTGTTCTTGCACCTGCTCCATCCACCGCCTCCTTCTTCTCCATATTTAAGAATTGTTTAAATTCTGTCGATTGAGTTAAACAGCTGTTAAAATGGTGAAACGGCAGCTTCTGATAATGATTTATTCTGGCCGTTGTATAGGCTGATCCGACAATCGGTTGGACTGTTCTCGACAACTTTGAATTTCAACTCCGTTGTCGAAGCAAGAGGGATGTATCAGGGGTCAACACGGTCAGTTTATCATATTTCATGTGATTTCAAATCAGAAATATAATTTTGCTTAGTTCTGTTTTGCACAAGGTTGGATATTCACTGTGGTGTGCGTAGTTCATAAAATGTAAATACCGAAAATGGTTCCATATGGGTCCGTTGTTATTTTTGGTGTATATTAAAGACATTGCCAGAACTTCATCACTCAGTTTATAATATTTGCTGATGATACGGATGCAATTCTGTCAGTTAAATCGATTGATGCGTTAATTAACAAAGCAAATGTTGGACTACAACTATTTGTATCAGCTTGGTTAAAGCCAACAGAATTTAGAAAGAAACTTCATTGTAACCGATTGCTTTCAAATTCTAATATTAACATTATCATTCATAAGTTTACTATTGCACAAGACACAAGTAGCCTATCTTGTGACAAATTCTTTTAAGTTTATGTTGAGGAGTATTATTTGAAATGGAAAGAGCACAAAAATATTGTAAGTAGGCCTACACAAGCTGTTAAAATTATTGGCATATATTCTGACATTATGCCCTACCGCGAAATGTACTGGCTATCTGATATTACCGTAGGCTATACTCCTTAATCTTTCATTACCTGTCTTATTGAGTATCACCTGGGCTTCAAATTATTACTCGCTTTACTCGACTTAAAGTCTACAAATGCGCGCAGTTCGCACCATCTGTAACCCCCCCTTATAACTCAGGCCTTGCTTCTCAGTCTAGAAATACTGTCATTTGAATCGACTAGTGAGCTGCAGATTTGTATATTTATGTATAGATTTGAAAGAAGTTGTTACCAGCAAAATTTATAGGTATTTTTATATGATCCTGGAAATACATGATCATTGCACTAGATCTTGAAGCAAACATCGCACATGTTTGCGCTCGCGGAAACATACGATTGTTTTCTGTTTTTGCTCGTGGGTCAACTGTATGTTAAATCCTTGCCCAATGAATGAATTTCCCTGCCTACTGTGGCTCATATTAAAACACAGTTAAAACGGTTTACTATGGAACCACGGTGTGTGAAAACATAATAATGAATAGTCAACATGTATGTGATTCATAGATGGGTGTGTGCTAGACTAACGCCGCCTTGCACTTCCTGCACTTAGGCGCAATTCGCTATTGGCTTCGATTCATGCTTTGATCGTCAATGTTACTGCACATTGAACTAAAACCTGAGAGTAGAGACCCTGCTAGCGGAACAATGGGCTACTGTTCCTTTTGAGTTTATCCGTTGACGCAAATGAACTACTACGACAAATATTGTAATATGAACTTTTGTTATGGTGATCAGTAAAGTATATGAATTGAATTGAACTGAAAATTAGGATTCATATCATTCTCTGTCTGCGATTCTGAGAGATTCTCGACAGGTCAGAAGAACTGGATGTTAACCTAGTCTGCCCTAGTGTTAATTGATCAACTGTTGAAACTCTGGCGAACGCTGTATCACCGATAACTATCAACTGATAACTAGGCCATCAACTGACGTGTCATGCCTGGCAATGCCTGCAGCATATTTTCCTTACATTGTCTTATCTTTGTTTCCATTACCTTACTTTACTTTGCCTTGCCTCACCTTGCCCTTCGCCTTTATTTGCCTCATATTTCCTCTCCCTCCCTTTCCTTACCTTGCCTTACCTTGCCTTGTATTACCTTCCCTTGTTTGTCTTACCTTGCTTTGCCTTTCATCGTCTTGCCTTGTTTACCTTGCTTAGTGTTTCTTTGCCTTACCTTGCCTTGCATTACTTATCTTGTCTTACCTTGCCTTATTTTCCTTGCCTAACCTTGCCTTACCTCGTCTTACCTTGATTCCTCTTGTCTGTCTTACCCCGTCTTACCTTGCTCGTCTTACCTTGCTTTATTCTTCCTTGCCTTACACGTACCTTGCCTTTTTTAACCTCGCTTTCTAATATTTTCTTATCTTGCCTCGCCTTGTGTTTGTTTCCACACTCGTCAACAGATTCACTGACTTTGCGAATAAATAAATAAACAATTGATGAGCTAGCTTGTCCAATCTTTGTCTCATTATGTTAGATGTTAGTCCTTACTACAGACATATTCACTGTCACAACCTCTTGATGTTTACTTCCCATTTTTTGGAAGAAGGGTTCAATGGGAGGGGACAGGGTGAGGGTAAAGTGGGGTGCCTATCACCTGGTTCTTTTGTTGTCGGGTTATTCTGCGCAGTTCATGCAGGTGTGGTTCTTCTGCGTCTTCTTTTTATGCTCCGCCCACGAAATTCCTACGTTAGTAATCACAGTATCTGGTCAGAGCAGACGCCGCTTATGCATGCATGTATGTGTGTATTTGTGTGTATGCATGTATTTCGGTATGTGTGTATTTGTGTGTATGTGAGTATGTGGGTGTGCCTGTGTGTACTTGTGCATAGGCGTACATGTTTGCATTTATGCGTGTCTATGTGTATGTATGTGTGTATGTATGTACATTGTACAATTAATTTTTGTGCCTTCTGAGTATACCTCATAAAAGCGTTGCATGCGCTACCATTATTTGTTCTAAAGTGGATTAAGAACAACTTTCCCGGTAAAAAGTCTAAGTATGTAATGCTCCGATAACTGGAGAGTCAGCAGTGAATGTGTGTATATACATGTATGAAGACACTTAATTAAGAGCCTTTGAAGTCCCTCGCTAACTGTTGAAGTGCACTGATTGGGGAATAGCCTTAATTTTCAACAATCTAATGTTATTTGGTGTTGAAGACAGTGACCAAAAATTAAAATTCTTCCGCATTCCGGTAAGTCTAGGGGTCGTACGTCCAAAGGGTCACATGACTCTGTCACCCGTACAGCCTTACTCAGCTCAGGAATAGCGAACTCCGAAGCGCTTTCCGCATCGCTGAAGATACCCAGCGTTGTCTACCGTCGTCTCCAACTGTTCTTGGCCCTCCGCAGTCTTGCGTAACCACAGTTGACCTTGTTGATGAACTGCTAAATGTTGCTCACAGTTTATCGCTGTCTGGACCTATTGTGATCTCCCAAGCGCAAACTGAGTCACGCACGTGGTCCTCATTGGGCAAATTTGAAAAGATGTTTTTAATAAATTGTCGATCACGAGTAGCAAGTATTTTACGGTGTTTACTGGTTTTTGTCGGTATTGTTCTGTGCTTAAAAAATTTAGCTTTTGTGAATGGATGATGGACCTCATTGCTAAATTTCCATTGTGACGCGAAAGATATTTTTGCAAAGTTCTAACTATGATTATTCAGTTGTTTATTTGTACTCGTTGAGTTTTATCCCTTATTGTGTAGCCTACTACCAGCAGAAGTTCTAGCAGAATTAAACCAACTGTTGGAATGTTGTCGCATTGCTCTTCTATACCGAGAGATACTTGTCTCTCCTTTTCAATATTTATGAATTGCCATAAGTTAACTCATCTCACCTTAATTTACCTTTCCTTAGCAACCTTAATTTACCATACCTCGCCAGTCCTACCCTGGTTAAGCTTTCCTTGCCCAGTCTTGTCTCACCTGACCTGACCTTTCCTAACCTTACTCCACCATGCTTTGCTTTGCGAAAGTTTGCGTTGATTAGGAGGCATTATCAAAAAGTTGCTATCTTCAAATTCAAACCCAATTGGCAGAGCCTAGAGGCAGACGCCTTAGCCATCTCCCGCCCAATCCTGGTGCAACGTAGACGAACTCGAATGCAATTTAGCACTGGCGAACCTTTTATGTGGCGCTGAGAAATTTTGGAGATTTACATTACATTAGTGTCCAGTGTTTAACTACTAAGTTACTATTGCAAATGTCTTTTAACGTTTGCCAAACCGAACCCCACAATAAGGCGCGAAGAGATAGCCAACCGATTGATAGCTCATATGCTCCAATGCGCTATCGGGGGCGCATTGGATAACACACTGGCATAGAGAGCGAGAGGTACCGAGATCGAGAACCGTAGGCGGACATGCTTTGTAGGCTGCTATTAGCGCCGTGTATTGCAAGCTGTCTGTTCTGTTAGTAGTTAAGATTTATGTCTTCTGTCATTTGTGTTCTTGTGAGTTGTTTCAATTGCATAACATGTAAATGTACAGCGCAGTGCGTTTGTCAGGCGCTTCATTAAAGAAAGATATTATAATTATTATTATTATTATTATTAGCGTTTAGCGATATCTTACGGACGCCTGGACCGTTGACGTCCACTTTTTTAACCTCAATTCTACCGAATTTGCTTTCTGCTAAGAGTCGAATAACCTAACCCCTTACAACAGTGACTGTCTTATCTGAGAGTGAGCGAAGTGGCTCGTCAATCAAATCTGTCGTAGCAGAGAATGTCCGAACAAAGAAAGTAGTCAGTGTTGCGATCCGTTGCTGCTTTGGATGTCGGTCACCCATAAGTAACGTCGTTCAATTTATGACAACAGTTGAACGTGCATCTGAGTTTCTTTACCTGCTCCATTGTCGTGCGTGTCGTGCCTTAAATAGCACAAAGTTCACTAAACGTGCCGACTGTTTCAGAACAGCCACTTTCGACCGGTTATATTTTGCCAATAGGTCCTGGATTCAAACCCCAGCACGTCATGAAATATTGAACGAGCCTCGTCGACAAGGGCAGGTTGCACATACATAAATACCGTACAAATGGTTCTACCATACCATAATTATCTTACCATACAATATCTTACCTTACATTGCTTTAGCTTACCTTTGATGATATTACCATATACTTTACTTACCATACCATACCATACTGTACCCTACCATAGCCTACTAACCGCATACCCTACTTACTGTATGGTACTTTTGCCTTACTTATTGTACTATGTTACCTTACCTCAGCTTACTTTACCGTGTCATATATCACTTGACTTTTTCGCTTATCCGTCCATTTTGTAAAGGACAGTAAAACTTCTAAAGAGAGTAAGTAGGTATATATATATATATATATTAATTTTTATTCTTTATTTCTACCACCTGACAAAGACGCACTCTGGTGCATATAACCTACATGTCGATTAACAATTATTACAAATACAGCATTCTAACCAAGAAAGTCTGTCTTATAAGGTCTTCAGCTTTGGGTCATATCCTGTCTGGTGTGCTCACGATCTAAGGGCTAATACTGTTTGCTTTCTTGGTGGTAATGATAACCCATGCAGGACATGCCCCGGGCTTCTCAGGTCAGCAGAACAGAGTCGAGTGTCAGAATTGTCAACAATTCTCACGTCTTTCGCGTGCATCCATCATTGGAAACAAGGTTTATGGGACAAAGTCCGACAGTGCATTGCCTGTGTTTTGTTCGTCAAACTTTGTCGTTTCCAAAGGCTTTCAATAGAAGGTTATTCGCAGTCACCAGACCGTGACAGTTACAGTAAAATGTAATCTAGTGCATGATTATTTATATAGCACCTCTTCCTTATATTCATTCGGAAGCGCTACCAGTGATGCAGCTCATGTTCAACAGCCTTCGGCTGTTGCTCTTGTTGTAATGTAAAGTCGCGTAGTGTGGTATATTGTAATGCAACATAAACAGTTGAAACTGTGTCGCAGAATTCGACGATTGCCGTTGTAGGTCCTTAAATAAGCTACCGTTACCTATGACCACAATAATTGAACACTATTCTGAGGAATTTGTAGACTTTTACTTTTGACGTTTGTCTCAGTTGAGTTGTTTCTCCTTTGTTTCTGCAGAAGACGTATACTGTTTCTGTGACACTGAATGACGTCAACAACAATGCTCCAGTCTTCCAGAACACTCCGTACGAGGCTTCGATTAGCGAGGTCGGTTCAAATTCAATGAACGTATATTATAATTATGTGAATCGAATATAAGAAAACCAGTGTAAAACATTCGAGAGTTAGCTCCGATTGAAAGGTTTTGTTCAGTGAATGAGCTAGGTTCATTTTGGAATTGGCTGCCTATCAGTATCAGACAGAAACATCTTAGCTCTTCCTCTTCTTCTGCCTCCTGCCTTTCCACTGCTTCCCTTCTCTTGCTTTTCCAACCCCATTGTTATAATCCCCTTGACATCACTTCCATTCTTTACCCTTCTCCTGTCCTAAGATCCATTTCAGTACCTCTTAATTCCTTCTTCCCATTCCTTACTGTACCTTACTGTCTTACTAACCATCCACATAGGCCTACCTTCCTCTGCCTTTCCATTCATTTCTATACCTTCTATCTTTTCATTCGTTCCTGTACCTTATTCTACCTTTCCATTCCTACCTGTACCATTCTCTACCTTCCCATTTCTTCCTTTACTCTCCTCTACCTTTCCATTCCTTCCTATACTTTCTCTGTCTTTCCATTCCGATCTGTGCCATTCTATACCTTTCCATTCCTTCCTTTATCTTCTTCTACCTTTCAATTCTTTACTGTAGGTCTACTAACTTCTCTTATCATTCATTCAAGTACATTTGTCTATCTTCAATTCCTTCCTGGACTCTCCTCCATCTTCCCATTCCTTTTCTATACCCCAATCTACCTTCCCATCCATAACCGTATCTTCATCTATCTTCCAATTAATTCCTTTACTTCTTTCTACCATCCCATCCCTTCCTCCGCTTCCTGCTTTGTGTAGACTTTATCACTATTAGACAGCTGCCATCTTGTCCTTTGTGCTTTCAGTTGATGCCCGTCGGTGGAACAGCGTTCGCCGGAATTTCAACAGTTGACCTCGACAAAGGATCGAATGCTCAAGTCCAGTACTCGATCGTTGGTGCCAACGGCTCCGACGTAACTATTCCTTCCCATTTATTCACTTTTATCAGACAATTATCGTGTTATATTATGTGAAGTAAAGCTACTTTATGTCAATTTATTTAACATTTATTTCTTTCGACCCAAAATATATGCAATCCTTAAGAAGAAAAATGCTGCTACTAAAACGTGAAAGTCAGGTCTCGTATCAACAATATCTTTTCGTTTATTAGACAATTATTTTATAATTGAAATTGCACTTCGTTCTTGTCATAACCATGTTAAAGCAATTATGTTAGACGCATTCTTCATGTAGGCTCTAATGGTGTGATAAATTATATTACATTATACATCATGTCGGATCCTATTGAATCGTGTTGCAGTTTGTGAAGTAATGCTACGCTATATGTATGTCATGTGAAATTATTGTTTGAAATCTTGTCGTATTGGGTTTGTTGTTGTGCAGTTGTTGGAAGGCAGTCGTTACTTTCGTCTGGCTTCTCCGTCGTCTGCTATTCTCTTCGTTGCCAAAGCCATCGATTACGAAGCTATGGCTGCAGCCAGACAGACCTACTACATGCTCAACATATCTGCCCAGGTAATAATAATAATAATAATAATAATAATAATAATAATAATAATAATAATAATAATAATAATAATAATAATAATAATAATAATAATAATAATAATAATAATAATAATAATAATAATAATAATAATACTACTACTACTAATCTTTTCTTTATTAAGAGCCTGACAAACGCACTGCGCTGTACATTTACATGTTATGCAATTTAAATCTTAACTACTAACAGAACAGACAGCCTGCAATACAACGGCGCTAATAGCAGCCTACAAAGCATATCCGCCCTACGGTGCTCGAACTCGGTACCTCTCGCTCTCTACGCCAGATGTTATCCAATGCGCTATCGGCCCCCATTAATGTAGCCAGTTATTTGCATAGTGCTACATATGTGTAAATTCCCTCAGCGGATCGTAATGTATGAAGGTAATGCGTTTTAATGTATTATCGTTAGGTCGTGTTGCAACTGTCACATTAGGTTAAACCGAATACCCAATATGCGAATAATGTGCAGTGCTGGTTTGAATTAGATTTATGTGAAGTTACACTGTATTGCGTAGAGTACATTATGTTACGTAGAGTTATGTGAAGTGATGCTGTTTTATGGGGAATTATTACAGTTATTTCTATAATATTATTAATTTTATATATAATTAGTGCTACTATCTAACGACAACGCATCAGTAGATGGCTCTAAGGGATCGTGCAGGAATGCCTCTAAGTAGATATCTTGAAGGGGCGTATATCAAGTTTCTTTTGATTGATTGATTGATTGATTAACTACTTTGAAATTCAAAATTCTTCAAGGATAGTTCAAGCCACTTGTCTTCCGAACCATTAATCTGCTAGGTTCAGTACGCATACCATGAGTTTCATTAAACGGAATCCGCACATCTAGCCTAACTGTTAACAATGGCACACATGTTCTTTGTTCTTCTTGATTTGACTGCTGTTTTTGATACTGTGGACAATTCTCTTCTTTTGAATTTTATCCAGCACTGTTTTCGGATTTATGGTCCAGCACTGAACTGCTGTGCTATACTTAACCTAGTCCATGCACTCAATCAGTATATTTAATTTCACAGTTTGTCTTGTGACTCGTGAAATTACGTGGAACTGACTGAGTAGTGTTACGTTACAGGATAAGCCGACTGATCCATCGCTGAGTCTGACGTCTTACACGACAGTAAGGATCAACATTCAGGATGACGATGACCAACCACCAGCCTTCGAGTATTCAAACTGCTATCGCTACGGTGGCGCCTGTATAGATGCTCAGTACACTGTCAACATTCAGGATGGCGCTGCTGTAAGCCGGTTCATTCTGGTTTAAGACTATAGTTATTCCTGCTTAAGCCAGTTTATTCTCGTTTAAGCGGGGTTTTCATTCCGGATTTAATCCGGATTATTTGCGATTTAAGCTGGTTTAGGAGACTTAAACGCGTTTATTATGATTTTAACCGCTTTTCTCTTATGTGAGGAGGTTTAGGCTAACCGCTATTCTAAGTTTTTAGCGGACTGAATTTGGATCTTCATCTAATAATTAAGTTTAATATAATCTAGATTGTATTGGATGATTGGAAGATTAACTGGTTTTTTGTGACTGGACGGCTTTATTCCTGACTGGACCTTTGACTGACTGACTTATATTCTGATGAGCTGGCTGAGTGACTGACTGGGTGACTGGTTTTCTGGCTTGTAATATGAATGGAAATGTTTTTGGTGGATTTGTCAGGGTGGCGCTGTAAGTGTCAGTCCAGAGGCAATCCGTGCCAGGGATCTGGACACTCTTGGAGCCCGTATCAAGTACAGCTTCGTGGCCGGTAAAATCACAAACTACTGCTGCGTATTTGCCTATTAAATAATTGCGCAATGTACATTTTTGCTTATAATTTAGCCTACATACGACTTGGTCTCCAGAAAATAAAATTTATTACTAGTTACTTAATAATAACAATCTTGCGTACTATAGTACATACTAATATATAGGCTAACTTTGTTAGCGCGGGACGGAGTGAGGGTGAGAAACTGGTGGCTTAGGGAACTGGCGGCCTATGAAGGGGCGTAGCCAGGAAACAAATTCGGAGGGGTTTTAAGTATTCGTGGGTTCCATTGGAAATTGTCGTATTTGTCTACATTTTCATTTTTTAATAACAGTAACGCATTTGTTTCGGGGATTTGAACCCGTAAACCACCTCCTAAATGCGCCCATGGACCTAGGGGACTGGTGGCTTAGGGAACTGGTCTTCATTTTGTTACCTTCTTTGTCCAGGCACGCCAACGAACTACGATGAGTACTTTTCGATTGATGCTGACTCGGCGGTTGTCACGCAGAAGAAGGCAATCTCTCGACGGGTGTTGACTGGCCTCATCATCAACATCAAGGTCTCTCTCTCTCTCTCTCTCTCTCTCTCTCTCTCTCTCTCTCTCTCTCTCTCTCTCTCTCTCTCTCTCTCTCTCTCTCTCTCTCTCCTCATTCCATCTTCCATCAGATTTATATTCATTCTATTATTTATTGACTATTCGAATATTAAAAAATATGTATTCTATTACAAAATAGATTATGCATTGTTCATTTATTTCCATAACTTATTCGCAATTGATTATTTATTGATGATTCATTCGATTATTTATTCCACGATTCATAGATTATTTGCTCTATTACCCGTTAGATAATTTTTTCATCATTTATTGGTTATTTCATGCTTATTAATTTGATTGTTTAATTTATCAAATGCAAATTAGCAAAAGTAACTGAAATTTGCACAGCAGGCATGGGATGACCCCAATCAATCAATCAATCAATCAATGAAACTTGATATAGCGCCCTTTCAAGATATCTACTCAGTGGCGCTCAATGTATAATGTTATATGATGTTGACCTTTGACCTAACACTAAGATAGGATTAATTCGGCTCTAAGTCTTCTGACCTGAGCTGACCTTGCTATGACCTCAGAGCGCCTCTGAGTGTATACCCCGAAGGGGCGCTATATTAATGCTCTATTAATGCTACATTGGGCCCCAACTGTCAGGAAATAATAAATCAGATGGTACAAAGGTCCTATTTGACAATTTTCTTCTGGAAAAAAGACGGAAAAGCAAAAAAAGGTCATCAGAAATTTGTCAAAGTAATAAACATGGTTTTTCTCCAAATCTGGAAAAAAATTTCCATGGCTTTCCGGTTAGGGCCCTCGGATGTCTTAACCCGGCTCTTGGCTTAGGGCCCCCGAAAGTCTTAATCCGGCCCTGTACATTAATACTATATTGATGCTGTGAATGAATGAATGAAGCAATTTACTTTTCCTGGAATGCTTGAAGGCGGAGAAGGACACTGACTACCATCGTCATGAGTTTGCCACCCTCGTCGTCAACGTGACCCGAGTGTCCACTCAACCTCCGTCGATCATCAGTTCCCTGACGGACTTCACTGGATACATTCCGGAGAACAGCGTCAAGGACACGCTACTCCTGAACGCAGCTCAGGACAGACCCTTCCGACTGAGTGCCACGGATCCAGACAGGGTAAGGACGTCCGCAACGACGCCTTGGGTGACGACGCTCTGTGCGTCATCGGCGTCATTGGCGTCACTGTCTCGTCAGCGGATTGTCATCATCGTCGTCGTCGTCTTCATTATTATTATTATCAACAGTAGCAGTAGGAGCAATTGCTTTGTCCTCATCTTCAGCACAATCTTCTTTTTGAAACTCCTCTTCATCTTTATCCTCATCACCGCCGCCCTCACCACCACCACCACCACCACCACCACCACCACCACCACCACCATCATCATCATCATCATCATCATCATCATCATCATCATCATCATCATCATCACCACCACCACCATCATCATCATCATCATCATCATCATCATCATCATCATCATCATCATCATCACCATCATCATCATCATCATCATCATCATCATCATCATCGTCATCATCATCATCATCGTCATCATAATCACCACCATCATCATCACTGTCTTCCTCATCACCAACCATATTTTTATTCATTTTCATCATATTATCATCATATTCACTTGCTCATATTCACCTCCGTCATCTTCTTCTTCAACGTTTTCTTCATCTTCATGTTCATATTCATCCGATGATTATCATCCGTTGCATTCATCATACATCCATTCACCTTTCTGTCTGATTCTTCGTCTATTCCCAGCTGCCGTCAGATCCTCCCACCCAGTTCGAATACCGCCTCGATGGAACTGGTATCTTCGGCATCAATTCAGACGGATACATCTTCGTCAGTGTTGAGAGATCGCTTGACTACGAAACGACGAAGGCCCTTACCTTCACGGTAAGTCAGATCTAAAGCTAGGATGAAGGTGACGATGGGAATGATTGATGACAATAATTAGGATGATGATGATGATTATGATGATGATAATCATGACGCCGAACAGAAAGAGGCGATTTGAGTGCGCCGGATCTACAATTCGAACGATTGAGGGTTCGAACCTGCGCTGTAGATTCCGTGTAACTACACTGTAGAAGTTATGTCTCAGATTGACTTATCTTCTGCGCAACACTTAAAAGTAAAATGAAAACGATGACGATGGTGAAGGAGAGGATGACGGATCGGTATCTGGTCTAATAGATTTGTGTGTTATGTTGCCAGGCAACCGTTACCAAGTTTGGCTATTCCGATCAGCGGTCAAGTTCCGTTAACATCGTGGTCAACGTGTTGGATGTCAACGACCACAGTCCAGTCTTTCCACCCTATGGATACTCCGTCACGATCAAGGAGGGCAATTCTCAAAGGACATTTCTCCAGGTAAGCAGGTAGAGTTAGATATGGTATTGTATACTTTGCTTTTGGCGTGGTATGGTGTGCCTTGGTGGTATGACATGACATGAAGTGATATGGCATCGCATTCAGGGAGTCTAGTGTTTCTTCATCGCTCTTTGATGGTGTCTGGCGTCTGCCCAGCCATATGAACTGCGTTTGGCCTGTTTGACGACATCTTGGTAATTCTTACGTTGCTGTAATCTTTACACTACGGTAATTTCAATAGCATTACGTATTGCATTGGGATAATCTGTTTGGTTTCGCATAACTTAAACAATGTGATGTTTCATGCATTCTCTTGTATTTCCGTCAATTACCTTACTTTATAGGTAAATGCAACGGACGATGATTCCGGATTGCTCGGTCTCGTGACTTACCGTCTTGTTACCGTCACGAACAACGGAGTCGGAAAGTTCTCCGTTGGAACCGATGGAAGTGTTACCGTCGTCGGTTCCGTCCAGCGCAGGGAAAAGTACGACCTCATAGTCGAGGCCGTGGACAGCGACCCGAATCCAGTCACCAGACGGTAGGTGGACTGGTTCTACCATCGACTGATTCGATGGTGGTGGCATAGAGTGCTCGTGACGAAGGTGGTATTGGGGGGTTGATATTTATTAATGATGGTGGTGCAGATGGTTGCGCTGGTACTGGTTAAATTAGCGGTGGCAGTAGTAGAAATTGTTGTGGGGATTATGATGTTGGTGGTGGGTGGTGCGTGGTGGTAGTGACCGTGTGGTGGTATTTATGGTATTATTAGTGGCAGTGGTGGTGGTATTTGTTGTGGTGACACTAATGCTGGAATTGCAATTAGGGTGATGCGTGGTGGTAGTGGTCAGATGGTACTAGTATTTATGGCACTACTACTAGTTGTGGAATTGGTGGTGGCATTCTTACTGTGATGCTGGTACTGGTTTGGTGGTATGGGTGGTGATGGTGTCTGTATTGCTGATGGGGTTGCTCTGGTTGATGTAGTTATGGTGGTATTGGTAGTGATACTGAACCAGGCAGTGTTGCTGTCAAAATGTAGCTAAAACGGTAAACATGGGCCAGCTCTCGCACACACGCAGAGCTCAAGAGACTAATTTTGCCGTAGAAAGTGAGGGTATTAGTTGTTTCATCCCTTCCTCTTTCCAATAATAATTATTGTTGAACTACCGATTAGAAGTCAGTAAAGAAGTCAACAAATGTCAGGTCAGAAGAGTGCCAACTGCCAGCCCTAACGATAGTTGTATTAGCGATTCGCAATATTAAAAAAGGTGGAAGGTACGGCATCCAAGTCCAAAACCTGGGCTACTGGAGTACCAATACCCAGAGAAAGTTACGCCTATAGTAGAGCCAAACCACCGAAGTGCCAGCTAGAGTTGACAATTATTGATATTATGTGTCAATAGTCGATGACATTGTAGCTACACGTTCTTCGTTGTCCTCCTTTTCCAGCTCTGCGCAGACAGTCGTAACTGTCAACGTTACCATCGACCAACATCTTCCGCCACAGTTTTCCAGTCCAACCTACGTGGCCACTGCCAGCGAAGGCATTCTTACGATGTCATCAATATACACAATGACTGTACGTCTATCTGTTCGTCGGTTTTATTACTGAGTTGGTTTAGTGTTTATTTTTATTGCATGTTCTGGTGTCATGTACTATGGAACACGTCTGTGGTGAGATTCAATATTACGGTATGGGTGAGTTAAAGTGGTATATTGGTATCATATTAGGATACCGTATGGTATTGTATTTTCCATGTCCGTCCCTTCTAGGAACTATATTAAACTAAGATTAAACTATATTAAACTAAGATTAAACTATATTAAACTAAGATTAAACTATATTAAACTAAGATTACACTGAACTAAAACAAAACCCAGAACTAAACTAAACTAACTTAAACTATATTAAAATGAAACTAAACTAAAACTAAAACTATACTATTAAAAACTAAACTATACTAAACTCAACGATACTATACTAAAGTAAAACTAAACTAAAACTATACTAAACTAAACTAAAACTGAAGTAAACTATTTCAAACTAAAACTAAACGAGACTAAAATAAATTACAGCTAAACAAAATTAAACTGTATTACACTAAAACTAAACCACGCTAATCAAAACTAAAACTGAACTTCAGAGTCTGTTTCCTTCCATAGCCAAGGTTTTGTTTTCCCTTGGCATTGACTAATTCTGTTTGGAAACTGTTTGCTTTAGGCGACGGATGATGAGAAAGGACCTTTGTCCTACAGCATCACCTCTGGCAATGTCAACAACTCTTTCTCCATCGATCAAACGACGTGAGTCGACATCAATTATATCTTCTTTTATCTGATTGCCTTGTTTTACTGGATTGCCTCGTTGGTTCGCTAACTAGCCATGTGCACCGGTTTGGCTGGATGATTGGCTGCTTATCTTGCTTGCTGGCATCGAAGCAATGACTCGCTGATTGTAACTGTCACTAATAGACTGATAGTTGATTTATGGCTTGATGGCTGGATCGATTGGTGAATTGATTGTTCTATCATAGTGGGGAAGACTAGAATCGATTTTTACTACTTAACCTGTTAGACTATGACCTCTTCAATTTCTGCTACTTACTAATGGCACTTACGAAATGAAATCTGTTAATTACTGTATTCATACATTGTGCTCACTGTTCATGGAATCGATTCAAATAAATATGATTTGATTTGAATTTGATATGATTGATGCACTGACTGATGGATGTAGGTCGTTTACTGTTGTACTTCTATGGTTACGTCAGGTCCTTAGCTAACCGATCCTTATGCATCAAGACGACGTTTCTGAATGGTTTCTGTCGAGTACACATATGTTATCATATGTGTTACTTTTTTATACCTACATGCCTTTGAGAAGTTTTTATATGGGCGCGTAGACAGATGAAATACATTTATCTTCTTTTACCTTCTTTTACCTTTCTATGTTGCTTTGACACAGCGGCGTCATTTCAAACGTCAAGGCCCTTGACAGAGAAACGCTCGATCGGTACGCTCTGGCAATCAAGGTCACTCAAACACTAACTCAACTGGTGAGCACTTACAACGATATGCAAATCACTGTTTGTTTAGAGAATGTTTGTATTGTATTCTTGCTATTTATTCATTTATTGCGTCTGAAAACAGAACAAATAACAGTACACATCATGGCAGAAACAGATCAATCACTGGGCAACAGGAAGCCAGGATAAAGCTAAAAGCTTATACCACCCTGGCCCCTAGTACCTGGTTCACATTTCAGTCAACGTTTAGTGTCACTCAGATCCAGACTAAGTTATGCTGTTAACAGGCAGCTGAGTCCGAACAGTTTTAGTACTATACGTTAGACAAATAATTAGCAAGTTCATAAAGCACAGAAATCAGAACCAAAGTAAACAGAGGCAAATTTTATGACAAGATTTGCGCATGATTTAATAATTATCTGATACGTGAATGCAAAATGTGAATCATGTGCAAATCATTGTAATCAGTGTACTGTATTGTCTCAGATACAACTCTACGCTTTGTCACTGTTGCAACGTTTTCGTCTTATGTTATTCTGTTGGTCAATTGCGTGTCATCCCTAAATACCCTTAGATTTATATTTAGATCACGAAGTTAGGTCAGATGGATGTCAACGGTCCTTGGGAAACTACAAGATATTGTTGATAATAGCAACGGCAAATACAATGCCGTGCGTAAGCATCTCTAAAACGTTTGCATCCGATCCTATAATTATATCGATCAGTTTCGTTTAGGCTACGTCAAAGTCCCTTTCTAACAGTTGCATATCGTTAAACACTGGGTACTCATAGAACTTCTCGCCGTCTTACCTTACGTCAAGTTGATTACATAATATTACTGCAATTACTTTCCGTTGTCTTTCCGTATACTGAATCACGTACGGTTGCGCGATCTACATTTGAGTTTACGTTACTTTACCTTTTGTAGACGGCCACAACGACTCTGTCGCTGACCGTTTCTGATATAAACGACAACAATCCGGTGTTTGCTCCGGTTAATCCCTCCTCTTGGACGGTCAGTGAGCAGAGGTCAAACGTTGTCCTCAGTCGCGTCTCGGCAACGGACGCCGACGCCGGTCTCAACGGTCTGGTCACCTACCAGGTCGACCCTGGAAATGGGTAGGTCACCCGGATGACATGGCACAGACGAAGATTTATAGATGTAGTTTCGGTAGCTCACTAGGTCTATAATCGAACGAGTGCATGATTGAGTCTGCTGAGAGTACTTTGTGTGACGACCCTTCACAAGTTCACGCGCAGAGTTGGTTGTCGCCTCAGACTCAGATTGAATGGCCTTGTGCGTGTAGCCTAATAAGTGAATATATACAATGAATGATAGAATAACAAAAAAGTACAAATAAAAAATATAAAAATATAAAAATAGAGAAACTGATAGATAGCTAGATAGATAGATAGATAGATAGACAGACAGACAGATAGATGGGTAGATGTGCAGATGGGTAGATAGATAGATAAATAATACATAGATAGATAATATGCATTCATTTGTTGTTTTCCTATTTTTCTTTAGTCCTTTTAACTTTTTAAAAAAATTTTAATTAATTTTTATTTTGCTCACTTATTGGGTAATTTTTTTATCTGTTTCTATGGTATTTGCTTATTTTTGTCCCAACAAGGTAGTTTAGATTTTATGAGCATTATATGGATACCAGAATATATCCAGTGTTTATTTGTATATTTGCTTGTCCTCATGCCTTACGCCTATTATGAAACATCCTTTTCTTTGTTAACCGTATAATTTGACTGATGTTTTGATGATTACATCACCCAGGCACTTCTCCATCGATTCCTCCAACGGCGAGGTCAGCGTCACAAACCCGCTGATCTATAGCGAAGGCAACCCCTATTTCTACCTGTTCGTCAGAGCCGTCGACTCACCTGGAGACGCCCGCACGACCGTACTAAACCTGACGATCACCGTAGTCGACTCCAACACCCGTATTCCGATCTTCACTCAGAAGCTGTACACCGCTTCCGTACCAGAGAATCAGCCAAACTACGCTATCACTACCGTATTTGTAGGTGACGCTTAATAACGGCGCTAAAGAATTTATCAGATTATATAAGATTGAGGAGGGGATAGTATAAAGGATAACACTCTTGCCTGAAGTTTTCAGGGACCTGGTTCGATTCCCGCAAGGCCCATGGGTTTAGCTCATGCCCTCATTCCCTAGGTGGCAGCAACAGTACAATTCGCGTTGTCTGCTCTTAACACGTTGAATAGATGAGTGACTGTCAAGTATCCTAGCGTATGTAACGTACACAACATCTATATGTTGTGGGACGCGGTGGTGTAGGGGTATGTTCTGTGCCTGTGGGACGCGGTGGTGTAGGGGTATGTTCTGTGCCTGTGGGACGCGGTGGTGTAGGGGTATGTTCTGTGCCTGTGGGACGCGGTGGTGTAGGGGTATGTTCTGTGCCTGTGGGACGCGGTGGTGTAGGGGTATGTTCGGTGCCTTGCAGCCGGAGGGTTGCGGGTTCGAATCCACCTCAAGCCGCCGCGTAAGGACCCTGGGCAAGTCCTTCACTCGCAATTGCTCATGCGCATCGGCGTGAAACTCCGATTCAGTGTCCGCGCTGTAGTCGGGAGCGCCTCTGAGTAGAAATCTGAAGGGGCGCTACAACAAGTGACCTTAATAAATAAATAAATAAATGAGCTTGCGCCTTGCACGATTGCAACTTTGTTGATTTGTCTTCTGTGATTTGTGTTCTTGTGAATTGTTTAATCGTCATAACATATACATGTACACAGCGCAGTGCGTTTGTCAGGCGCTTCATTTAAAGAATAAATATTATTATTATTATAATTTTAGTTGAATTTTGGTGGTAAGGCATTGGTAGGTACAGCTAGGCAAAGCAGGAGAGATTAGAAGAAAATTAGAAGGTTTATATACCACAAGTAAGAGGGGCGCTGAATGACCCAATTAAATTCCAGTCTTACGTAAGATTAGGATTTGATTTCAAGTATCTTCATTTCAAATTCATTTCGAATTCGAGTCTTTTGTATAGCGCCTTGTGAGTACCTTCCGCAGGCCTTACATAACATCTTGTTGCATAAATCGTTGCGTTTCAACCTCTGCAGGCGCTCGATCGCAACTCCATCCCGCGCCGTCATTACGTCATCCTTCAAGGCGACTCCGACATGTTCAGCGTCGATCAGTCGTCAGGGCTTATCTCGACAACCAGTGGCCTTGACTACGAGTCGGCGCAGAGCTACGTTCTCATCATCTCGACTCAGGAGGCGACCAGCAACGATCCTCAGTTCAGCTGCACTGTCAGCATCACCGTACTGGTAGGTGTCAATCAAACTCTGTCGCGTATTTTCTGTGAACTTGTATACTCAGTTATTCATTCACTGCTGCTGTCATAACGCAGCAAGTTACAAGTTATATCCTATATTGTATTGTATTCAAACATTTATAGAGCGCCTCTCATAGGGTGAACCATTCAGAGGCGCTCCCAGTACGCATAGCAAGGCAACAGAGAAGAAAAAGGTTTTGAGAAAAGCAAAGGTGGAAGAGAGGTTACTAGCTAGAATTCGAGAGCGAGTAGATGGAGACAGCGCATTCCAAAGAGAGGGACCAATTGAGGTAAAGGACCGGGACTGAGCCATATCTGTTCTAGTATGACGAACTAGTAGCTCAAGTCTGTTTGATGAGCGTAGTGGTCGATGGGAGGAGGCTGAAAGAGGCCGGAGTAATACATCAGCTAAATATTTTGGGGCAAGACCCCTTTGTGCCTTGAAGACTAAAATGAGGATTTTGAATTTAATGCGAGCAGAGAGAGTAAGCCAGTGCAGTTGTTCAAACATGAAAGTAGAAATGTGAGAGTACCGTGGTAGGCGTGCTATTAATCTGGCGGCTGCATTTATGACCAACTGAAGAGGTGAAAGACGAACCTTAGGAAGACCAATGAGAAGAGAATTACAATAATCAATTCGGGAGCATATGAAAGCATGAACCAGAGTGGTGAAAACAGAAGATGTTTGCATGGAGTTGTGCACATTACTGGCTGCATTTTCGCACTCTTGCCCACTTCTTCTGCAGAATTTCTCGACTTTCGCTGGTTGGCTTGTCGTCATAATTTTCTTTCATACTGCCCCTCCCCTAGTTTCTCTTCCTCAGTGTCTGCGTGCCATCACTGGCATGGGTTTCTAATCATTCGTGTGGGACTGCATTACGTACATCACTTTACATTGCATTTCATTACATTGCATCGTATGACAACATTGCGTTCTATTGTAATACATAGTTTGCTTGGCGTTTCCAATGTTTTCCTGTCAGGATGTGAACGACAACTCTCCAGTGTTCGATCGGTCTTCGTATGAAACGCCGAATCAAGTCCTCGAAAACGTCGTGGCTGGAACAGAGATACTAACAGTTCGTGCAACAGATGCAGACAGAGAGGTAGGCGTATACCTTAGAGTAGGTCAGGTCATATGAAGTAGAGGTTAGGTCGGGTCAAGTTGTATTATGTCAAATCAAGTTGGTCTAGATCAGGTCATTTTGTGTCAGGTTAGAAGACCATGCATGTTGGACTAAGTCAGATCCAGTATGGGATAAGTCAGATTGAGTTTGATTCAAGTCAGATCCAGTATGGGCTAAGTCAGATTCGGTGTGATTCAAGTCAGATCCAGTATGGGCTAAGTCAGATCCAGTATGGGCTAAGTCAGATCCAGTATGGGCTAAGTCAGATCCAGTATGGGCTAAGTCAGATTCAGTGTGATTCAAGTCAGATCCAGCATGGGCTAAGTCAGATTAATTATTATGGGTTACATGTAAGTCAGAATCAGTAAGAGTTAAATCAAGTATAGTGAGAGTTAGATCAGATTTCAAAAGCTGCGTTCAGCTGGTCTTAGACTTTGTCTCTTATGAATGAATGGTTCACTATAAGTCGTGAGTTGTTGTGTTTGAACAACCATGTCTGAACAGGGTCTGAACAGCATGATTCGATACAGCATCCAGTCGACGCAGCCATCCGCTGGTCAGAACTTCTTCTACATCTTTCCAGACTCTGGAAAGATCATCGTCTCTCAAACCCTCTCACAGGACACAACCAAAGCAACGACGTTCACGGCAAGTCATTCTCCCCTCACCTAACCTTTAGAATTAATTATTAATTTACTAATGTATGCATTTACGTATGTATTTGTATATCAATACACTTAATATAGAGCATTTTTTAACTGTAGGCTCTGCCATCCTTTCTGGTAGTCTCTTCTCATCGTTTTCTAAACTAAAATCCTGTCTTTTCCCTCGGGTTGCTCGCACTTGGAGCGCTTCTGAAAGGCTTTTGCTGTGAGAAGCGCTTTATAAATAGCTAAATACAATACAATACAACAATTGCAGATTTGATTAGCACCGCTACAAGTGATACTAATCAAGAGGCGGTCCCGACCTAACACAACAAAATCACGATCGAACAGAATGGTCTTCAAGCGATTACTATTATTATTACTACTACTACTACTACTGCTGCTGTTGCTGATGACGATGATGCTACTACTATTAGTAAGCTTATCATTTTTACTATTATTAGTAACAACAACAATATAGCAGCAACAGGAAATGTAACAGCAACAATAATAATAATAATAAAATTGAGGCGACTTCTTATCCTTCTGTGCGTCGTCGTTAATAGCTGACCATCAACGCCACTGACCTTGGCAATCCTCCTCGCTCTGGATCAGTCCAGGTGACGGTAAAAGTGGCGCGAAATCTCAACGCACCGACCTTCGACTCCGCATCCTACTCGAAAACGATGGACTTCACCGCTGCAACCGGAAGTTCCGTCACGGTTGTCAGGGCAACAGACCGCGACACAATTGTGAGTCTCTAGACGTCAAATATAGTCACTGACCAAATGCTATGTAATGTAAGTAGTCAACCACAGTCTTTGAGAACCTGCAAACTTACAATCTTTGAGAAAACAAAATCTTAGGAGAACTCATTAGTTAACTATACTAATGTAACGCAATTCAACGCCATGTTATGCGATGCGCTGTAATCTCATGTAAATGTAATGTATGCAATACAGTGAGTTGTTTGGAGCACGCAAGAACTATTAGTCTGTCAATGTGAATAACTAATGTCCTAAAAGTTGGAGAAAGGTGGCGTTTAGAATGAATGAGTGGATACCAGCAATGAACGGCTGGTGCTTTCTGCGATGTTATAACAGCGCTATAAAAGACATGCTATATTAAATTATATGGGATTGGACTGGGTTAGGTTTGATTGGGTTGGTTATATTGGATTAGATAGGATTAGATGAAGGAACTGCTATCTATATTTCTCGTCTGTTTTGTTATTTTCCAGCCTCCGTTCAATCAGTTCACTTATCAGATTGTTGGCGATGGAAACTCAGTAGACTACTTTGATGTCAATCAGAATTCTGGAGATGTAACGGTTAAGAGGAATCTTGGAGATGACACTAACCTTAACTACACGGTCTGTACGATCGATCATGACTATGAAGATCATTTGTTAAAGCGCCCTTGTAACGGCATGTGCCGTGTTACGGCGCTGTAGAAATTGTCGTAGTCATTCATTCATTCATCATGATTATAATGATGATTATGATGATCATGATTATGATGATTATGGCTATTATGATTATGACAATCATGATTATAATGATGAATTTGATGATCATGATTATAATTATCATGAGTATAATTATAATGATTATGATGATCATGATCATAATTATCATGATTATGATGATTATAGTTATCATGATTATGATGATCATGATTATGATGATTATAGTCATTATGATTATGACGATCATGATTATAATGATGATTATGATTATAGTTATAATTATCATGATTATGATGATCATGATTATAGTTATCGTGATTATGATGACCAGTTTTATCATAGAGAAGTGGATGATGACGACTGTGATGACGACGATGGGTACGAAGATGTAGGTGAAGATGAGAAGTATGTCTACAAATAGATAATAACAATAATCAGTAATCAATCAATCAATCAATCAATCAATCAATCAATTAATGAACAAATTCATAAACGGATGGTGGTTGATGTCTGTGATTGAAGGTTCGTGTCCGAGCGACGGATGGTGGAGGTCTATTGAGCGATGTTCTCGTCCGGGTGACCGTCAACCGTAACCTCAACGATCCGACCTTCACCCAGAGCACCTACTCCGCCTCGATCTACGACAACGAACCTCTTTCCTCTTCCTTCATCCAGGTCCGAGCAGAAGACCAAGACACGCAGGTCGGTTTATTAGGTCGTCACTCTTTACTTCATTATTTACCTGACTGCTTACATGCTTATTTATTAACTGCTGCAAACGCAAATGTAAAGGTAAATGTAAACTTGTTTACACTCCTCTACAGAAATTCTTCAGACGCTTGAGCTGTTAAGTGAAAGAGAAAACAGACCAGTTGCCTAAGACAAATTCCACGACCTATCTACCTACCTTTCCGTGCCAATCTCAAGCCTGGAGTAGGGAGGAGGAGGAGGGGTGACTGTAATCTTCTTCGGTATGATTGCGCCGTTAAAAATAAATGACCTACCTATCTATTTACCTACTGCCTGCCTATCTTCCTTCAGACATGCTGCAGCTCGTATGTGCTCTGTTGAATATAATCTGCGATTGGCGATATATGTTTTTATGTATTTATCTAGACGCCTTTTAAGTACTTTACAGTAAAAGCCTTGCTTACGATAGCCTAAGTGGTGCATAAGTTCAGTAATAACAGAAAGGTAATCTGTAAACAGAAAGGCGCAGATAACTGGGGAATTCGCCACTGGCGGGCCCTCGCAGACGTGTAGAGCCAAACCAAAGACGAATGTTTGACTGTTTTGCTTGCCAGGCTCCTAACAATCGAGTGAGGTATTCGTTGACTGGGGATACGACGGCGATGCAGTACTTCATGGTAGACGCTGAGACGGGTTACGTCAGCCTCAAGAAGTCTCTGGCCCTCGACCCAAACAAGAGTCTCCAGTACACGGTATGAACTCACGTCGAATTGGGCTTTTGTCTCCGATATATACATAACATAACATAACATAACATAGGTTTTTATTGCTCCCAAAAAAAGTACAGTAACAAATCATCATATTTCAAATAATACTAAGTTGGGATACAAAAGGAGGACCTAAAGGGACCAGAGTCCCGCTAAGCAGGGCCACCTATGTACCAGTGCTGTTAGGTGGAGGTTGATAACATAATGTTCAGGATTGGGAGTAAATTAAGCAACAACTAAAATGATAACATAATTAGCATTGTCTAATGCCGAAAAGTTCTTTTAATAAACAAACAAAAGATTAAAAGCAGTTATATATTTAAAGTTAGTAGGTGGGCACGCAGAAGTTTTTTAAATAGGAGGAGATGAGACGCGCTAAGGATGTCGGCAGGAAGATTGTTCCAAACAGTTGGACCAGTTATCTTAATAGAGAATTTGCGAGTGTTTGTGTGAGCAAAAATCGGTCTATAATTGGAGGCTGTTCTAGTACTGTAAGAATGAGTGGCGGAGCCAGTTTTAAAATAGTCAGTAAAGGTGTTAGGTAAAAAACCGTGTTTATAACGAAACATAAATTCACCAGTTTGCAATATTCTAATCTGATCTAATGTTAAAATGCCGTGGAGGAGGAAAAGTTGAGCAGTATGACACTTATAATCAGATTTAGTAATTATTCGAACGGCTCTTTTCTGTAAGATAATCAAGCGTGTAAGTCGTGAGGTGTAGTTCGAGGCCCAGACTATATTACAATATGATAAGTACGGGTAGATTAATGAGTAATATAGGTTAGTTAAAATGTGGATGGGTAATTTATATGAAATGCGCGATAGAATACCTGTGTTTTTGGCCAATTTAATCGATATTTGAGAAATATGTTCTTTCCAGGTCAAGTTTTGATCAATCACGACACCAAGAAAATTGACTTTAGTAATTTGAGGAATGAGTACACCGTCAATTAGTAGTGGGGGTGTTTGCGTAGGGGGATTTTCCTGTGAGAATTAAATAGAATAAAGGATGTTTTACTTAAATTTAGAGAAAGTCTGTTTGCTTTGAACCAGTCACCAACAAGGGGTAGTTCAAGGTTCATAATTTGGAATAGGTTTTCGTGGGACTTGTGTGAGATAAAAACGTTTGAATCATCAGCAAACAACTCAAAGTGCAATAAAGAAGAAACATGGGGTAGATCATTTATATAAAGTAAAAATAATAGTGGCCCCAGAATAGAACCTTGAGGAACACCAAATTCAATTAGGCGAAATTTCGATACTTTATTATTGCATTGGACCTGTTGTTGTCTATTATCCAGATAATTTTTGAACCAAAGGAGTGGTAGCCCTCGAATTCCATAATTATCTAATTTTTTCAAAAGAATTTTATGATCTACGGAATCGAACGCTTTTGAAAGGTCGAGAAATATTCCAACAGAATACTCGTTATTTTCAATAGCTTGCGATATTTTATCTTGGATATTCAAGAGAGACATGGCAGTTGAATGTCCAGCCTGAAATCCGTGTTGGTTTAAATATAGGATTTTCATTTTAGTAACGTAGTCGTACAGTCTATTATACATAGCTCTTTCAATCAGTTTGGAAAAATAAGGTAAAACATACACACATACATACATACATACATACATGCATGCATGCATACATACATACATACATACGTACATACATACATACATACATACATACATACATACATACATACATACATTGATACATATATATATATATACATACATACATACATACATACATACATAGATGCAAATCTAGAACATTGATAGATACATACATACATACATACATATATACGTGCATGTATAATACATACACACATACATAGATACATACACACACATATACTGTCAGTATATACATATGCATTACATGCATATCGTATATCCATACATACTGAAGTACATGCGTACACACATAGGCCTATAATATGCAGACACGCACATACACAAGCCAAGCATGCACGTTGACGCAGTCAGACACTCTCAGACATACGCAATTACGCATGCATACACAGAGAACAGACATTCCATTATTCTGAGTCTTATAGTGACACAATTACTTTCTTCTGATTTCAGGTCCAGATATCAGCAGCCGATCAAGGCGTTCCGGTCCGTCGAGCACCGAATCCGACGACCGTGACGGTCGCAGTGACCCGAGACCTCAGCGACCCCATCTTCTTCCAACGCAGCTACACTCAACGCATCAATGAAGACGTTCCAGTTGGAACCTCGGTCGTCGTTGTCTCTGCATCGGACGCTGATACAGCGGTAGGACTCAGAGGATCCGTAAAGACGGTCTTTTCATCGTAGTCCCATCCAGTCAAAAAACCTTTGCGAACTATTCACCATCCAGTCACCCCCGATCTACCCGATCATCCTCCGATCTCACTCTCTCCCGTTTCCCAGACACTATTTGTCTCAAGTTCTCCAACAGACCCATAGTCCACAATGACCCTCAACTCAGGAGTGAACTTCCCTCTGAATTCCGCAAATTCTCAGTTCCTCCGCCAATACCGCCACCAAACCCACCTTAGCAGCTGCTCTGCCCTCTCATATTGTACTCATATTGAGTTGATTGTTATTAAGATGTATGTACACCAGAGTGCGGATATGCAATTGGTTTAATAAAGAATAAACTTACTTACTTACTTGTCTTTATCTGGTGTCTCTGCCAACCAGACTGGGACCTACCACTACCATTACCATTACCACTACCATTACCACTACCACTACCACTGCTACTACTACTACTGCTGCTGCTGCTGCTGCTGCTGCTGCTGCTGCTGCTGCTACCACCACCACCACTACTACTACTACTACTACTACTACCAAAACTACTAGTACATTGGGCTTGGGTTCTTTGTTTTCTATTGCAGGAGATATTTCGAACTTTGACCTATGATCTGATTGGTGATGATAACGCCACAAACTTCTTCGAAATTATCTCGAATTCTGGACTCATCCAGACGAAGACTTCGCTTCTCTCGGACTCAGAAGAGTTCTACCGGGTAAAATAAATAAAGATTTTAGATGAGCATACGTTCCTATTGTACTTATAATATGACACCAGCAACAGTATATTACTCTTACTATTACTATTAATATTGCTCTTAGTTCTAATAATACTATTACTAGTACCAGTGAAATTGCAATCGTTACTGCCATTACTATAACTACAACTAATACTCTTATTTTTACTAGTCTTATTACTACTAGAAATGACATTGTTCACATGAATAAGCAAGTCCGTGACAGCCCAGACTGTAAAGGCCGTGAAAATTAAATAGCTCTATAATGATGACGATGACGACGACGATGATGATAATAATATTGCTACTACAATAATTGTTGTTTGGTGTTAAGAACTTTTGGCGCAAATAATTAATATCTTAATAGGTTTTAATGTTTGGGACAGCTGTTAACACAATAATTGTTGTGAAGTGATGTTAATAAATAAGTAGCAATAAATACTGTCTGACATACATTGCACAATGAATATCATTTAATAGGGATAAATATTAGAAGAATGTCTGCTTCTTATTCTCTAAGATTCGTGTGCTAGCGAAAGACGGTGGAATTCCTGCACGAACTGCGACAGTCGTGGCCTATGTGACCGTGACGAGGAACCTGAACGCTCCCGCCTGGTCAGAGGGCAACCCAAGCGTCTCGATTCTAGAGACGCAGGCCGAGGGAATAGCCTTCTACACGGCCACTGCAACCGACCACGACCAGCGGGTATGTACTTGTTAGTGAGGGAAGTAAAAGGCAATATAGAAAGTGTTTAGATACATACACACGTGTTTGTATGCATGTTTAATTATTTATGTGTACATTATGTATGTGTGTAGGCTATGTATATGTGCATGTGTGTATGTATGTAAGTAAGTAGGTAGGTAGGTCGGGAGGTAAGTAAGTGTTTAAGTAAAATAAGTATGTATGTGTGTGTATGTATATGTGCAATTGCGTATGTGTGTATGTATGTAAGTAAGTAAGTAAGTAAGTGTTTAAGTAAGTGAGTGTGTATGTATGTGAGTATGTTGTATGTGTGTATGTATGTATGTTTGTATCAGGACACTTGATATAACAGTTTTTAATTACCTCACAAAAGCCCTGTGTACCTTAATAATCTATAGCGCATTTTCATAGCTCTCAGAGACGCTGACCGTCGAAATTTGTTCAGAAATTGGGGGAATGCTGGTGTTTTACATGTGATAGTCTCAGTTACTTTGGTTTGAGTTAGGGGTAGGCTATGTGAGCAAGGATGATCTGAGATGAGACGAAATTGGGTGAAGTGGGGTCAAATATGAGATCAGTTAAGGTGATGGTGAAGCGAATGAGATGAAATGCTGGTAGATGAGGCAAAGGTAAGACAAGACAGGTGAGTAAAGATATGGTAATGTAGGTAAGGTACGAATTCATATGTTATGTACTACACGTGTCTCTTAATAATGTTCGTAGTCAGTGTAGTATAAGCTGATTAATTATTAGTATGCGCCTACGAGGTTGTCCTATATATAACGAGGTTGTGCTATAACGTAGTTGAATAAGCTTAATTGGAGGGTTGTGTAAGAGAGAGGTTGTGTTCTTTCGTTAAGAATCTATGTTAATCAGAACTATTTTCCATGTCCAGGCTCCGAACAACGTGGTGACCTACCTGGCAAACGGTGATTCCACTGCAACACAGTATTTCCAGGTCGATCTAAGAAGTGGAAATGTTTCCGTCTTAAGGTCTCTGCTAAGTGATCCATCAGCCACGAAGAACTACGAGGTAAGACGATCCAAACGTAACAAGAAAATCTCACAATCTCACACGACGTGTGATCTATGTGGAAGCACACTGGTTTTGGTTTATCCTGATCGATCTCGTAATCCAACGGTTGTGGCTTCGAGCCTGATGAACGATTCTGCGTAATATGTCTGGGCAGGTCATTGGCGCACATTTGTCTAGAGACTGAGATTTGCTGACCTTGAACGCGTAATACGTGCAACAAATAAATTAAAAAATCGTTTAAATTCGGGTGGCATAAGACCCACATCGCATAACATCAATCAATTCCTATCACATTGCATTGTGATCAAATAAATGTTTCTTTCAACATAAATCTAGAATGTCTATAATGATAATTATGATGATCATGATGCTGATGACGACTACGACAACGACGATGATGATAACAATATTGCTACCTAATGCGCGTCGAAGGTGCGTGTTACCTTTACCCTGTTTACCTTTGTTAAGATAGATATCTTACTTTTGCAGCTGAGTATGATAGCGAGGGACTTGGGAAATCCGCCGTTGACGAGCGATGGTGCTACTCTGAGTATTCGCGTCATCCGAAACGAAAATCCTCCGTCATTCGAAGGAGGGAAACTCTACACGGAGACCATCCAGCAGAACTCCGCCGTCGGTCTCGCCGTTACGACCGTACGAGCGAATGACCCTGACCCAGTGGTAAGGATGACCTTCTCTTCAATCAATCAATCAATCAATTTCGTTTATTCACAACACCAAGCTGACAGGTCGCAACTTGTTACAGGTAACAGCTAGGAAAAATTGTCTAAGCTCTGACAGTTAGTTATTAAATGGGTTGAGATAGCAAATATTATCTCTGCTCTAACATTTAGTTACTAAAGAAGAATTAGGCTAGTGGCAATGTTAGTTAGGGCGACAAACGAGGTAGCTAATATGGTATAAACCGGAGATAATGTATTTAGTAGATATTTTTAAATAATACACGTGATATGAAATTGCGATCGTCCTTCTTGTCATCTATATGTCCACCTGTCGAGGGCTGGTAACGGCGCTATCCAGTATGAGAATTAAAAAGACTGGGGTCAGACATCTATATCCACGTGGATTTTGGGTGTGCAATGAAGACTTTACAATGGGGTACTAAGAAAGACTAGGGGTTGAACCCCAAGCCCCCGGCAATTCTCACAGTCGTGCTATAAATCTTTTAAGACTAGATCAGATTTAACTAGAGTATATTAGATTATGTGACAAGTCCGCCTCCGTGTTGGAATGATGCTTATCATTTACAAACTGTTCTTTAAAAATATGGTTTTCTTGATGCTAAGCGATCAGAAATATGTCACTGTATTTTCTATGAATCAACGAATCTGGATTATTTAATCGTTAGGTTATAAAATCATTGAGTTATTCAGTCAGTGGATTTTGCAATGATTTAATATGCAACCATTTGGCTATTCAATAAACAGTTTGTTCAATCACAAGATTATTCCATAATTGATTATTCAATCAATTGGTTAATTACAAGAATTAGCTCTGCATTTACTTCGCACTGCAATGGGCAAACTGCGTTACAGGATCAGTTTGGCCTCATAACATACAAAATCATCGGGGACGATTCTGCCCCCACCTACTTCGGCATCAACTCTAAGACCGGGGACATCAAGCTTACAGCCAGTGTGCTCACCGATACCATCGTCACCTACCAGGTCAGTACTATAGACACTTCTTTCCAAATCATTAAATAGGAAACTTGGTCAGGAAAGTAATGAAAGAAAGATTGCTTACCAATCGTAAATCAGAAAACCGGATTAGGAGATTTAATATAAGGCTAAAACCATTGCCTATACATAATGCTTAACGAACTCCCTTCTGAGTTCCGTAAATTCCCAGATTCTAGCCAATATCGCTCACCCACCACAATCTACCTAACGCTAAAACAACTAAAACACTGCCTGTTTCTGATAAACAGTAGGTCCTAACTCACCTATGGGTGTGTTAACCCTCAGGCATTCCAATCCAAACTAAAGCCTCACCTCTTCAAGAATTCCTACCAATCAGAGCCGTCCGTCTTCCTATCTTTCTCAAATGAGACGGAATCCGTCTTAGCAATTCTTCTGCCTCCTTCTCCCTCTGGTCCTCTGACACCCGAGTTTTAATCTCCATCTCTGGACGATCCCTTTGATTTGATGCAGCGTTCATGAATAAGCTGGTGCCCTGCGCTTAGTTTTTAAAGCAAAGCAGGAAATTTAGAACTTAGAAATTTCGAGATTACGATTGCGATTATCCAATCAAATACCAGAAAACTCAACAAGACTTTTGCAAAACCGCTGAAGGTTTTTCTATCCACGTTATTCCGGTTTCTGTTTAGATTCGGGTCCAGGTCTCGGACAATGGCTTCCCGCCCAAAACGGACGTGGCGATTGTCAAGGTGACCGTCAATCGTAACCAGTTGGAGCCTCTGTTTGGGCTGACGAACGGAGTGACCATCTCCTACACTCAGCCACTCGGAGTTCCCTTCTCAGTACTTAACGCTACCGACGGCGACACACAGGTAACTCAGACATACAGGTGTCTAATTAGATGAACAATTAGTTATCATGCGTCACCTTATTTTATGAGAATTACACTGCCTGACAATACATTACCGTACCTACATAATTGCATCAGACATCAGACCTCATGTTATCGCACTCTATCTACCTTCATTTACATGTTTCACTTACCATACCTTAGCTTACCTCACTTTATATCATCTACTTAGCCTTCGTCAGAGACCTCATGAATTTAATCTGCCAGGCTGCCAGCTAAGGACGACCGTAATTTTATCCCAAGTATATCGACAATCAGTCAAATCTGGCCCACAATCTTTAAGTCAAAAATGACGCTCTAAAGACATTTTCAGTTCAATTGTAGTCCCTTTTCTGCTCCCTGTTGCGGTGTGTCAACTGGTTTTCACAATAAACGAATATATAATAACAATAATTTGTCTACCTTACCTTTTCTTTCATTATCTTACATTACGCAACTTTTCTTTACTTAACCTTAGCTTAC
Source organism: Aporrectodea caliginosa (assembly GCA_020284085.1). Taxonomy (NCBI): domain Eukaryota; kingdom Metazoa; phylum Annelida; class Clitellata; order Crassiclitellata; family Lumbricidae; genus Aporrectodea; species Aporrectodea caliginosa. The sequence continues at coordinate 302,022 of JACEVL010000084.1, forward strand.
CTTGTCTGACCTTGCTTAACCTAACCTATTAATGTACCTGACATCACTTTCTTCGTTTCACTTGACCTGAGTTGACCTCTGCCTTGACCTCTGTTGACCTCTGTTGCTCCAGGCGCCGTACAATACTGTTCACTACTTCCTCGTTGGTGACCAGTTGGCTCAACAGTTCTTCCTCGTTTCTGAGTTGACCGGTGAGGTCTCTGTTCGTCGAGGATTGGCCGATGACTCCAGCCAACAGTACAATGTAAGTCCATCGGACAAACGTTATTTCTTTTATTTAACATCATGTTATGGTGGTCATCTGATTTTCCTCGTTTATTGGTCCATAAGGTGATTACTGAGGACAAGGCTTCAGTGCCTGGTATCTGGATTATTGTGATTCGTCGTCGAACCATAAGGCGTTCGGTCTGTTTCCAGTGATTGAGGGTTTGAGTATGTTTATCAGACTCTATGTGACGACCCTGGATTGGTTGTCTCCCACCTAAGATGCAGATTTACTGACTATTAAGTGCGGTATAAAACAGTATAACATTAAATTTCATTTTATTTTATACATTTATTAGACCTTTATCCTCTGGAGGAATGATTGCTAAAGAATTAAATTTAAAAAAATAATATATTGGATATAGATTAACATTTTAAAAAGTAATATAATGTAGGCCCTATATATATTAAATATTGTATAGTCTAAGTAAAGTGAATAACTTTTCATCATTTCCGAATATAACATTCTGTCTGTCTCTTAGGGACCTATAGAATTTGAAATAGACAAAGCACTAAATTTATTTGCTTTTAATTCCGATTTATCTAACCAGTTGGTCATCGAAGCGCGTGATGGTGGCACTCCTCCGAAAACCAGTCGTTCCAACGCCCAGCTGTCCGTCCAAGTCCGGCGCAACCTGCGCCCCCCGGAGTTCATCGGAGCACCATACAGTGCTGCCCTCAGGCGAAACGCCTCTCTTGGGGTCGTCTTAATGCAGCTGAGGGCAACCGACCCTGACTCTGGGGTAAGATTCTAAACGATTAACTCCTATCACGCTTTCTTATTTTTATACTAAATGATGTTTTTTATTGCACTCATGTCGGATTCACAGAGCTAGAGGTGGAGTGTAATATGAACCGAGGAAGAGCTACTAACCTATGCGAGACTTGGCATCGGTTTCCAGTGTCTAGTGGTAGGCCTATTACCAAAGCACAGGAACACAGGTTAAAATCTAATGTTGTTAACATGTTGCACACAAACAGCTGGTGAGATTTGGTTGCTTTACCCTCAACACATTTTCCGTTACTTAGCTGAGGGCGTGGCGGGTTAGTTGAGGAGATAGGAGTTGAATCTCCCAACTACCGACAACTAAAACACTGCCTGTTTCTGACAAACAGTAGGGTCTAACTCAATTACGGGTGTATACCTTGATAACGAACACTTCTCATAGAGAAGTCCTTTGTAGGCTGGAACGTAGGTCTTTACGTTGGAAGACGTACTTCGATCTTTTCGATGGAATGACCTCTGTTTCCGTTTTCATTCTTAGACCCGTCGTTTCAGTGATTCATCGATTCACTCACTAATACAATGATTCATCGCTTCATGAATTCGTTCACAGTATTAATAATTCGTTCATTCGTTCACTCATTAATTAATTCATTCGAGCATTTCTATTACTATGGAATAACGGGCAATCGAATCTAATTGAATCAAAGAATGGAGCCACAGTAATAGAATCCGGATTAATCCGATGTAGCGCTCTATATTATAAACTTCGTGAAAACAATCTGTGATTGCGACCGCTTTCCAATCTCTTTCAGGTTTTCGGTCAAGTGCGATTTTCCATAATCGGTGACGATTCGGCCCAGAATTACTTTGTGGTGGATCCAGTGAATGGGACATTGACACTAAGCAGCAGCATCAGCGATGACACCGTCCCTATCTACAAGGTCAGTATCCAGACAAAACAAGAGCAGCAACAATAGCAACAACAATAAAAACAATAGCAACAAATACAACAACAGAACGAAGAACAAGAATGACAACAACAATAACAGATTGTTTAACGACGTGTTCGGTCTGTGATCATAGGTCAGAGTTCAGGCAGCGGACGGCGACTCACCTCCGAAGACTGACACAACGGTCGTCATGGTTACCGTTGACCGCAACCTGTTCGCGCCGACCTTCACCCATCCTTCCGTTGATCAGCAGTTGACGGATACGATCAACATCAAGGAAACGGAATCATTCCAGAACGTTCTGTACAGGCTCAATGGACAGGACAATGACAATCTGGTCAGTAACTAACCATAGTATGATGATGACGTCTGTGATGATTAGAAGTTGATGATGATCGTTATGAAAGTGGTGATGACGATGATGGCAGTGGTGATTTAGATGTCATGGGGTGATGATGATGATGCTCAATAATGAGCGATGATTCATTCGTTTATTCATTTCGAAGATTTATATAGCGCCCCGTAAAGGATATCTACTCTGCAGAAGCGCTCCCGACTCAACACCAACGAAAAAGAACAATGATGATGATATCATGATCATGATCATGATCATCATCATGATCATGATCATGATCATGATCATGATCATGATCATCATCATCATCATCATCATCATCATCATCATCATCATCATCCTCATCCTCATCCTCATCCTCATCCTCATCCTCATCCTTCTCATCCTCATCCTCCTCATCATCATCCTCATCCTCCTCCTCATCATCATCATCATTATCTCCTATCGTTTGTGTACTTTGTAACTCTGTAATTGTAAGATGATTGTTTGGTTTGGTTACAAAATAAAATGATTTGATTTGATTTGATTTGATTTTTTGATTTGATTATTATTATTACTATTATTACAAGGAGGGAATATCTATGGCATAAGTATTTAAACTGTGCAATTGCATTGTTTTCTAAACCTGATAAAGAAAATAATAATGAAGATAACGATGATAATAATGAAGATAACGATGATGATGATGATGATGATGATGATGATGATAATGATGATGATGATTATGATGCTGATGATTATGATGCTGCTGATGTTTCTGTTGCAGTCGCCGTTCAACTCTGTCTTCTTCAGTTTGGTTGGCAACGACGCAGCTCTCGGCTTCTTTGCTATCGACTCTGGAACGGGAGAGATTCGACTGAAGACATCACTGACGCAGGATCCCAGCCTAGCGGAAACATACAGGGTCAGCAGACTGACCTGACCTCAACTGCCCTCAACTGACCCGTCTAACTGTGCATGGCTATAACCTAACCTAGTATAACACAGACCAATTTTCTCTAATCATTGCTCATCTCTGTCTCCTCGCCCATTCGCAACCTAAACGAACCCCACTTTGGTCATTATCTGTTCTATTATGATGTTATTATCTGTTCTCTAATGGTCTACATGTAATATGTTCCATTATGTTTTATTGCATTCTATTGATGTTCTTTTATGTTCTAATATGTTCTGTTTTGTTCTAATCTGTTCTCTTATGGTCAAAATATGTTCCATTATGTTTTAATGCGTTCTATTGTGTTCTCTTGTGTCCTAATATGTTCTATCATGTTCCAATCTGTTCTATCATGCTCAAATCTGTTTAGTATGTTCTCATCATTCTAATATGTTTCAACATGTTCTAAGATGGTCTAGCATGTTCTAATCCGCTCTAACATGTTCTAATACGTTATAATCTGTTCCAGAATGTTCTAATTTAGTTTAATATGTTCTACCATGATCTCAATTGAGAGATAAGAGGATGCTTGGACTGAGTGGTTGAGAGTTTGCGAAGGTATTTGGGCAGGGAGTAATCTTCTAGCATATATACGATCAGTTGTTGTGAATGTGTTAATCAGCTCAGAGTTCAGCTGTACGACGGAGGATCGCCTCCAAAGTGGAGCAATGCAACTGCGACGATCGTCGTCAATGTAGCACGCAACAAGTTCTCTCCACGCTTCGTCAACAGCCCTTACAAGGCGACGATCAGAAGGGACCTTGGCCCTGGCAACGCAGTAGCACAAGTTATGGCTTACGACAATGACACGGAGGTCTGATTATAGCTATTTATCTCTTCATTTATTTAGCGTCCATAATCAGTGAATCGCTTAAAGTGCACGCAATCAACTTGACTAGAGTCGTTGTACGGAATCCCTATAGCAGGCTCGAACCCGTAATCACTGGATTATAGACCCAAAGCACGGTGTTCTATTCGCTCTATTACGTGATATACAAATCGTCACCAGTGCTCACTCATTGCTCACTTACTCCTCGCTCACTTACTCCTCGCTCACTTACTCCTCGCTCACTTACTCCTCGCACACTAACTCGCTCATTAGCTTCTACTCTATTTAATCTGATCTTAAGAGTCCTATTGCGCTGTTCTCAGAATAAACTAGATTTGATTAGATTCTAATTTTAGCTAACTTAAATCAGAACAAACCGACTTTAAATATTTGTATGCAGTGCATAGGCTATGTTTATAAATCAAACGATGCGTGAGAATATAAACTTTCTCTTAACCTGGGAAAAACTAATTATGTCCTTTTCCGATCTCATCGGAAACCCGTCCCTGCTACTGATTCCATCCTCTCCATTGACAATATTCCTATTGTTCAAGTCAATTCTTCCAAATTCCTTGGGGTCTACATTGACCAACATTTAACCTGGAATGCTCACATAAGTAATATTTCCACTAAGGTTGCCAAGAACATAGGGATTCTGGCTCGTGTATCCTACCTGTTACCTTCTAGAGTTCTGCATACACTATATTATTCTCTTGTTTACCCTTATTTGACATACTGTAATATCGCCTGGGCCTCCAATTATTCCTCTCGTCTGAATAGGCTGTCTGTATTACAGAGACGAGTTGTACGTATTATTGCTGGGAGATCATTGATAACTAACACTGCAAGTAGATTTAGTATACTACGAATACTTAATATCCCTCAGATAAATAAATTGCAAATCTCTGAATTTATGTATCGCTTCGCCAACAAATCTCTTCCCCAATCTTCAGTCGCTACTTCTCTAAGATCTCTGATACACATTCTCATTATACAAGATCTCTCGATAACTTTGATGGAACCTATGCCCGCACTAACACTCGTTATTTTACCCTAAGATGTGCTGGTCCTTCTGCCTGGAATAACCTACCGAAGTCACTGCGCACTCTTCCGAATCTTGCCCTATTTAAAAAAGAAGTCAGAGCCTACCTCCTTAACAATAGTCAATGCGTTATCTAAATATGGTTATTCATTGTTATACCACAATTAGTTAAGTGACCTAGTTAAGTGTTGTTAGTTAAGCCAGTTATTCTCATTTTTTTTCTGACAATCCTATTTGTGTAGACTATACTCATCTGTCATCCCTCTGCTAACATGGTACACGGGTATCCCTAACTTAGCGGGACTTAAGTCCCTTCTGGGTGCCCGATTGTTTCCATCAATTAAGTTAATAAGATAATCTTGTGATCTGTCTGTTTTA